>JAWQRO010000103.1:0-57872 GCA_033557835.1 Helochares maculicollis
TATATACTGAATAAAACTACCTGCGAATCTACAAAAATGTACAATAAAACCGTAAATACGAACAATATACTCAACAATACAATACGTTCATAGAAAACAATCAGTTAAAAAATTGATTTCTGAGTAGTCTCTAATATTAAGGGCTTGTTAAAACCTTTCGCATATTACCTAATTTTAAGAAGTAAATTAGTAGCTAGTCCAATTTCACAGTGTAAATTAATACCTAAAATAATAAAAATCTATGCAAGTAAAAGACCACTTTCGGGTTTCCAACTTACACAGACCTGCTTTACTAGTTTTCACATTTTTATAACAATTTTGTAATTATTTTTACTCCCAAGTCTACAAAATTGAAATTTTCAAGCACTTCGTGTGCTCCAATCATATTGAAAATTCGTACCTACCATTTTATCGTAGCATTTAAAAGTTGTACCAAATTTAAACTTAATAGCTTCATTTTAACGACTAGTATATTTGAAAAAATTCAAAACTGTGTGGGTAAACAAATACTTCGGGTGATGCTACATAATTCAAAAGATACAGATCTATTGCGATAATAGCTGTATGCCAAATTTTATCACTCTACCTCAAATGGTCTAACCGCTATTATGTTGACAGACACATGCAGATAACATGCCAAAAATGGTCAAAATGGATTCAGGGGGCCTCAACACATGAAGATCCGTCAAAATCTGGAGTTTTTTCATGCTCGCAATACCTTGCCTTTACAATACTTTGTATAGTAATACGGGCATGTAACAATACAGTCTAGTAGAATTTTTACTAAAGTCGAAAAATTGATATTAATATTTGTTTAGAAAAAATTGATCGGATATCATCGAGTAATAACATACTCAAACAGAATCATCTGAGAAGACATCTTATTTTTATGATGTCACAAACGTTTCAAATGCTTTAAATGCAGCTTGCTATAGCTTAGTTTGATATGTCCATAGATTAGGTCGATGCTTTTGAATTGAAATACGCGCGTTTTCCAATTTAATTGTCTTAATGATATATAGTGTGTCACTCACCCAGCATATCATAGTAGTTTAAAATTTCGCATGCTTCTACTAATAGTCTATTTCGAACAGTACTCATCTCTTTCAAACTTATTGTTACTGATCGTTTCTACCAAAACAAATAATCAAAGAAGGCAAACTTTATAGCTAGTCGGCATTCTATAATTTTGCACTCTTAAATTAATGAGTTTTTCTCCATTACCTCTGACATTTTAGATACTACTCCAGAAGTTGGTATTATTGATTGATAAAAACTTTCTCAAGAACTTCGTATGGAAATATTTGATTTTGAAAAGTTCACCGCAACTCTTATTGCTCATACATCACTATATTAACTCATTGTAGTCATTTATGAATAATAATAATTTATAAAGGGATCCAACTGCTGATTAATTTCAATAACCATACACACTATTTTCTTTTGCAGACATAATCTCTCACTGAACAGTTAAGGTATTGCATTTATTTTATTTGCTGATTTTATTATTGAATTGGTAGTTTGAAGTGACCAAGTAACAACCGAGGCAATGAATATCATAGAATGAGACTGGAAAAGGTGTGATTAATAAAAACATTTTTTAACCACAGGCTTTTCATGGGCTACTGTTGTTTACAGAGAAACAAACCATTTCATTTCATCTTAAGATTACATCAGCTCCTACTTTCATTTTCAGTAATTAATTAAAATTTTTCGCGCCCCTGGAGGCATCGCAGCTCATGGCTTAAGGAGCTCTGATAAATTTATCATTAAAAGAAATGCTGCTGTAAAGTTTTTAAGGCTTCAGTTATAAGAGTAAACAAGAAAGTTCTGAATTAACGTTGACTTGCACCCTCCAAAAAATCTATAAATGCCTTGGACTCACCGCCTGACCCTTTATAACCCTTTAATTTGTTATTTTCGCGAAACTGATTGTGTGACAATTGCACAGAGCATTCATTAAAAATTGAAGTATTAATCTTATGAATTTCATGCAAGTAAGACAGTTTTTGTTGCCTTTTGATTGCCTAATCTACTAAAAATCTTACATATTTCTTTAAAGAAATGCCTGATAAACAGATGTATAAACGTTTGACAAAATGTGCACTGTTTAAACACCAACATTTCTTAAAAACGTTTGTGTTTCAACAATAATTCGATCTGTATCTAACGCATGCAAGAAGAGATGTAACAGAGATTCTGAAGAGAACTTTTTCCGATATAATTAATTAATTATTACGTTTAGAATTTACATGATATTTTGATTGCAATATTGTTAAGTAGTAAGCATTTCGAATTGCCTCCATCGTCTTCTCGTTACTAAGCATTTGGCATTGGTCAATGTTAAATTAGAGATTCGTAGTTTATCAACATCTGCGCCAATAATTCATGATAACAGAAAATTATTAGTTACCAAAATTTACATAGTTCCCCTATATTGCTAGTATTTACTTTTAGTTGTGAATTTTAACTCCAAAAATATTTTTCGGAATATTCTAATAAATGTAAACTTAAAGTTTTGACAGTCTAATCTACAACATTGTCCATCTGAATTGTGAATATAGACAGTAAATGCAGCCAAAGTAAATAACTTAGAGGAAAGAGAAAATATCGGTTACATTACGTGAGAGATGAATACCTTCTCGATATCCAAATGAAAGCTTAATTGACAATTATCTGAAAAAATCACCAAAAAATTGGATGCAATTTTTGTACTTGTTTCTGGTTCTCAAGATCACTTCTCATATCAACTCATTTCCCATATTCTAATACTCACTAGGCTGTTTTATAGAAGAATTGAGGTTAAAAATAAGTTCCTGTGAGGCCTAAAACCTCATCTAGTAGTTCAAAAAGCCCTAAAATTGATGGATTTCTAAAATATGATTAATTATTAGTCTTGAAGAAACAATATCAATTTTATCATATGCAGCCTCAGTAGTTCTTATAAAATCTCACCCTTTCTGAATAAAATTTTTTGAAAATGGCAAAGCCCATAATTCTCCCACACAGCAATTTTCTTACATCTGTAAGGAAGGATTTCAAACATAGAAGTATTTTTGTAAACAATTATTGTTTTTTCACTTGTGAAACAAAACAATTCTTTGAATAAATTTGCACAAAACTTTAAAACCTCAGTTTTCCAAAAGGATTTAATTGTCAATTTTCTACTTTGAAGCAACCATCAGGTGTGAGACAGCATTTCTACAAAACCACTCCATACTTAGATCACAGTAAAATTACTTTGTTGTTCATTTGCCTGCTCTAGTAAAATTTGCTCTCCCCAGCTCAGAGATTTGTATTGGACGTGGATGACAAGTCTCTATTGGTGGTTTTGGTTGATGCCCGCAAAATGGTTTGTTTCGTGATTACTCTAGTCTCTCAGGTTTTCAATAGCCATGTAAATACATTGGTGCGTAAAAAACTATAATCGTAGGTGTGCTGTAGTAGAAAATGCAATATTATATAAAAATTACATTTATTTTATGTCAATATGATCGCTTTTTCACCAAGAAAAATGCACTTACTATCCATTACTCTTCAACAACTAAGCTTCGCTTACTTGGTTTTTGACACATTCCTACTTTCATGCTAAATGAACAGTTTGGAATTCATAATAATTCAGCCACCAAAGTGTACGAACTGACTCATGGTGTCAGAAAAGTCTCACTTCAGGTTCAGACCACACCACCTTCTTAATGTAAAACTTTCATACTTTAATCGAAGGCTTTTCGGCAATCCTATCAGTCCTAGTTATTAACAGTTTTTAAGATATGTACAAAATTATAATGCAACAGCTCTATTTTAATCAGTAGTACACTTTAAAAAGCTTATGAGCAACTTAGATTATTTCTAATGGCCCCACATTTCTCTATAGTTCCAATGTTCATTTGTAAATGCTTGTTTTAGGAAATTATTTAAATATTTGCAATTTATGCAAAAATGTTTGTTCCATGACTTACTTGAAAGCATTTTTGAAAATCGTGCAGATAAACAGGCACTTTCAGTGGTCGTGCATGTCCTAAACCATAATAAATATCAACAGTTCTGGGTCGATAGTCACAGGCCAAATTTCATCACTCCAACTGAAGTGGTCTTAAGATCTATCATTTTTACAGGTACACATACACAAAAGCTGCCTAAAATGGTCAACATGTATGTAACACTTTAAAAATGATTCTATTATACCTGAGTAAACGATGGTTTTAATTGATCTACATAATAAACAAATTTTGGACAAATTCGGCAACCCAATTCATTATTAAATGATTTTCTTGCCTCCGAAAGATATAATATTGGTTAGATTTGCTACATTACACTATATTTAGTTTATTTTGTATATATCCAGTACCGCATTGGCAATAAAAAGTATTACCTCGTTTTGTATTGACCAGATGCATGGTACGCCCATGGCTTCAATTTGTCAAGAAGCTACACAGTAGTTAACATTTATTTAATTTGTTATTGTAGTCTTAATATATTTTATTGTTGTTATAAGCCTACATAGAACTATGTTAGAATCAAGGGACTTAGATGAAAACAGTTGCAATAGGGAAATAAGCAGTGAGTATGAAAACCTAACCTCAAAATTTGTTTTGATTTTGGCTTCGCTCCTTCAATCTGCATTTTATTTATTTAGAATATCTTCATGCTTGCAGGAACGATCGGAGAAGGACAATTGCATCACTACAGGGTGTTCTTAGAAAAATACAACTCGTCCATATCAAAATTCAAACATAAAATTCCTAATTTCTACTGCATTAAATATGCGCCGATACGAATATCCGTAAGCATGTTATATTGTATCTTGACCGACTTAAAACGACTGACTTCAATGTAAATCTGTAACGATGTATTTAAAATTATCGCGGCTGCTCCCAATATAATTTTAGTACCCTATTGACTTTTTACAAAAACAATTCAAATATAAAATTTTGTAAGCCTATATAATTACTTAAAACAATCATTTTTCTATATGCGCATGTGTGGATAAGTCGGACTTTAATAGCAACTTTTCATTTTAAACTCCATGTATCTAACAATTTCTGGAGAATTCTAATTTTGTAACCATTTTATGGCACCGAAATATTAATCAATTTGTATTTTTAATCTTAGCACATGAAAAATCGTGTTTAATAAGTTGTACTCCCCCTAAATTTAATTTTCTTCAAACGAGTAAGCATTTATCACTATTTTCAAAAGAGAATCCGCTCATCAAATGTACTTAGTTCTATAATGCGCAGCTTTTGAGTCAGAGGCACTTTTATAACAAGTTGATGAGTCAACCCGTCAAGACTGTATTATATACCAGTTTATGTTTTGCTGTCACAGCTGTGCCAAACTTGTGCATTCATATTCGACACATACTAGTATCCAAATTGTTAGTTCCTTAGACATACATTTAAATGGTTATGCTTTACCAATTTATTTTAGACTGAGTCTGAAGAAAAAAAGTCACTACTGCATTTGGTTCATTCAGATAACAAACTATTGAGTCGAATTTTAGTTAGTCTGGCATCTATTTGCCAAGAAGTTAATTTACTAGTCACAGAAGCACGTGAGGAGTTCTACGAAGACCTTATTACGTATGAAGAAGGTATTCTACTCATTAAAACTTATAGATTACAAACAATTGCTTTGTTACTAACATTCATTCATGAGCTTCTTTTTTTGCAGATGCTCGAAAAAGTGTTGAAAACTTAAAGAAAGTAAGTGAGTTTACAGAAAAACTGTTGGCTATAAATTTTTTCATTAAAAGGTCACAGCAAATTATTTTGCTAACATTGCGACAACTATGTGCCCTATTGGGAAAGAAATTTTATACTGGAAGTGATACATCTAATTTTCCTGTAAGTTGCTCAAAAACATATTAGGGTGAACAGTAATCCTTGTTCGGTTTTTAACAAAACGGCTGTTTTTAAATTAAAGGAAACTTTATTCAGTAATGTATATTTTACTGTGTCAATAAATGACCATTTGCCATGTATGAGGTAGCTTCATGATTCCATCATTTTAAAACTTCTTGATAAAACATTGAGAGTATGCATTTTTCAGACCTCAAAAATTTTAATTTATCTCCCTAAGCAAATTTTGCATAGACCTAAACAAGGATAACCGAAAACAGCAAGATTAAGTGAATATGGAGTGTTCGTAAGATCATTCCAGCCAAGCACCTCAAATAATTTTTGACGAGTCTACAAAAATTGGTGCCGTCAAGCATTGCCCTAATGCAACACAATGCCCGTCTTAAAAATCTTCCTTGGGCTAAACGGTTATCTCATTTACTTTTACAAGTGTTTTTTTTTTTGTGCAGAAATGATATATTGTTTATGTTGTAGCCATAAAATAATGTTGCTACAACTATTTTCGTATTTGTTTTTACTCAGTAGATTTATTGACTTGGCTTCATTGCTCGCTAATATTTTTATTTAAATCTACCCTCTTCATTAGTCGGGTTGAACAAAAATTTCTATTTACTTCAAGGCAATATCTGAATTTCAAAGACTTCATAAAATAGTACTCTTGGTATTCTGACTGCTGAATTTTAGTACATGTGAATTTTTAGCACATATACAAAATCTTTTTACAAAATTCTTTCTCTGGGAGATCTGTTGAAGTGCTATTATCTCAAGAGTTCTATTGTATTAATATATAGATAGAAGCGAACAGGGAGATGCCATATGAAACATTTTGAAGATTGATTCAGCGGTGATCTAATCATGAAGATTCATCAAAATCTAGATTTAATTTAATGATTTTAGCTAGCTCTATAAGTTAAATGTGAATAACCTTGATAATTTTGTTTGACTTTTAAAATTTGATATGTTGGCAAAACTGTATAATAACTTAGTAAGCCATGTGTATTTGTAACAGATGTGTTATTGCTTTACTTTATTGACAGTTTCTTATAAGAGTCTTTCAATTCCTTGTTTATTCTTCATAATCATCTTCAATTTCATCTTCTTTTTTCTTCCATACAGCCATCTCAAAACTTTCCTTTCCCATGTTGGCAATGCTCCCTCTTCCTCTTTCTCTCTCTCACTCTCTTGCTTTCAATTTCCATACTTCTCAAGCCACACGGTTGCACTACTATCACATATATCCCATCTTGCTTTTCTGGGGCCTTTTTTTACTTTGATATAGTCAAGTCCTAGACATTTTCATCTTTCAGCCAATCTTTTCTGAGCCACTGCCTGCCTTCTATTACTGTTACCCCTAGACAATAAAATATGCTTACTCTTTCAAAATTGTATTTCTATTCTAAGCTGTTTAATTATCCTGAAGTTTTATTGTATTTTATTAGTTTTTTTAATTTTTTTTTTCATCCAATTATTTCTTGTCCTTTTAGTCTTTAATTTTTCTTGGTGCTTCTTATGGAATTTTTGACGTTTTATGTGTCCTTGCTATCACTACTGTACCATCGTCATAAATCAGACATTGGTAGGATTTTTTGGTATATCATTTTATTCATTTTTTACATTCCTGTATCACTATACAAAATATAGTAAATCCACGTTTTGATTGCCCGTGAATCCATTTTGACCATTTTCGGCGTATTGTGTGTGTGTATGTAAACACGATAGCGGTCAGACCGTTTGAGGTGGAGCGATGAAATTTGGCATACTGCTATTATCGCAAAACTCTGTATCAACATTTGAGGCATGTAGGACTACTGGAAGTACCTGCTTACCTACACAGTTTTGAAATTTTTTCAAGTAAAGTAGTCTTTAAAATTAAGCTATCGGATTGAAATTTCGTGCACATCTTAAATATCACAAAAAACTGACAAATATAAATTTTCAACATGATCGGAGCACCAGAAGTGCTATTTTTATGATTTTGAAAATTCCAATTTTAGTAGCCCTTAGAATAAAAAATGTTACAAAAGTGCTAAACATGTAAAATATAGCAATAAAAAATAGTTTCGTGTAAATTTGAAAACCGGCAGTGGAACTTTACTGTCATATATTTAATTTTTTAGTTATGAATTTATGTTCTAAAATTGGACCCTTCCTTTAGTTATGAATCCACATTTTAAAATTCAAGCCTTCGCAAAGGGTTTTACAAGCGTTCCATATTGCAGACTAGTTAAGGGTATATTTTTTACGTACAACGTATTGAACATTACATAAAGAAATATTAACAATATTCGGATGATATATATGTACTGCAAAAGAATTGAATATTCCTTATGAATATATTAACGTGTTGAGTATAGACATTGAAGTATATGTTAATTATGGATATTAAAAGTTGTGCTTTTAGTTTTGAAGCGCATGTAAGTGTTTGTAGTGTTGTTATTAATTATCGCAGGTACTTTCATGCCGTACATATATTTATACGGGGATGTTGAGTGTAGGCACGCCAGATTGGCCTTCAGATTGTTTACCACCACCAAATTAGTGAAAGTGGGTCTCCCTATCTTAATCCCCACCTTACACAAAACTAATTTTTACCTTTGTCTTCAACCAATACTTTACTTTGTGCATCACTTAATGTCATGCACACTATTCCATTACCATGTACAGAGAATATCTATTGACAGAATCATATGCATTCTTAAATCTAAAAAAGCTGTCGGCAATGGAAAATTTCCTCTAAGCTTTGATCTTGGATTTGCTTAATCTGGTCCTAAATTTATACTGGTACTATTCTACAACTGTCTCTTTTTCGTCTAATCTGTTTTTGTTACTCACTATTACTAAGTCTATAATAATCATGCAGTTGTCTCCTTTTTTGAATATTAAAAATAGCAATTACTTTTTCTAGCCTGCTTGCATTCTTTTCATCGCTCATATTTTTTATGCTTGTTGGATATTTAATTTCCTAGACATTTTTCTCAAAATTTTATCATTTACATGTTGTTGTACAATTTTTCCCGGGTACCGTATTTTTTGGGCTCTAAGAATATGTTTTCTGGCACTCTTCCAGAGCATGTTACTTTCAGTATGTTTTTCTGTTATCTTCAATTTGTGTATCTTGTTCATTTCCCCATTTCTTCTCCATTTGATGATTATTCATGATAGTCAGCCCACAAAACCTTATATTTTGACAGGTCTTCTAGCCAAAGTCCCACTTTGTTTCAAATAAACAAGTCTATTTCTTGTCTTTGTTTTGCCTAATCTGTTCTAAAACTATAGCCCACTTCCTCTTCAATTTCTTATAATTCTCTACCCATACCCAGTGTGCGCTATTTTATTTTTAGCGTTACAATACATTTCCTATCCTTCTCTGTTTTCTCCAATTTGTATATTTAATTATCGTTGCATTTTCTCTGTTTTCTATTACGTTTTGACATTCTTCACTGTTTATGCTTCGACTCTTTCTTCTGATTTTAGAATTGTTGCTGCCTTTGTTGTCATTTCTTTAATGTTCTTTATTTGTCTTTTCAATTTCCCCCATTTGCTTTTATTCTATTGCTAAGCTTTTGTTAGTAAAGTTTCGTTATTCTTTCAACTTTAAACTTTTCCATTTCACAACATATCCTTCATGCCTTTCGGCTGCTTTCACTACATTTCAAATGTTTTAGCCAGGCTCTTCCCATTAAGTGATTGCTACTTGCGTCCACTTCACTGTAACTCCTCATATTAGTTACCAGTCAGTTATGTTAGCCCTCAATCATTAAGTGTTCAAGTTGGTTTTCTCTTTTTCCTTAGAATATTTCCACTTCGCTTTATTGGTGCGTTTTTTGCTCGAAAAAGATCAATTTACATTGCTTTGCTCGTATTCTCTGTGTACCTATTGTTTGCCTAAATATTGTTTCTTTTCTTATCTTCGAATTGAGATCGCCCATTTTTATTTTTATTTTTATATGATATTTTGGCTTCTTATTATAATAATTTTGTTTTTTTCGTTTAAAGGATATTAAAAAAATCATCTAATATTTATTGGCTCAGTTCCACTAGTATAAACAAATGTGATTGTTCATTCTCAAATATATTACTTCCTAATTGCTTAATATCTTTTACATCCTTCCATAATGGTTTCCTGTTTCTATGTTAGTCTGAAGTTGCAAAGAATGTTTTCTTTTTTATCCTCATCTGTTTTTATCCCTGTGCCCATTTATTTCACTTTCCATATCATTTTCTTTTACATTACCATGGTCATCATGCCGTGTCTGTTCCATGGTTTTTCGTCTTGGTTCTTGTTATTCGCTTGATTTGCTTTCGTCCTTGTCTAATCTAAAACTTTTCAGCACTTTTCTTCCTTACCCTTAAGGCCATGGTTTTGAATGCACAGCATAAATCTGGCCATTGATTATTGTATCTTAGTTGCGCATTCCGTCCTTGTTCTTACTCTTATTTTAGAAATAGATTCTCGATACTACCTCTGAATGTCTCTACATATACACATAAAAAATATAACTTTAAAACCAAACTTCTTACTTAGAACTAAGTGACATCTATTAATGCCGAACAAGAATTTCTGTTCCACCAAAGAGAGTAAATTTATTTCGGATACTAAAATTTTTTATTTACAAAATAAACATTTTAGGAACTGTTAGAGTGCCTAGCTGATTTATTAGTATGTTTAGTAACACTAGAAAGTTTATTAAATGCTTCTGTTATTCGGGAACATTGGAGCTTATACAAAAGAACAGTTAAGTCTCTGTACCACAATCCTTCAGAATATGGAGTAACACTAGACCGACTACAATCTTTATACAAGTGCCAAGTGGAGCTAGAAAATTCGCTTCTCTCCGGAACGATTCTGCAGGTATTCCATAAAACGCAGTGCACGCCCTAAATATACATACGTGTTTATTATTGAAATTTTTAGCATACATTAGAAAAATGCACAGAAGAAGACGTAATATTTGCCATAAAAAATTGCAGTATATCAAGTGAATTCACAGCATTCATAAACTATTTGCTTGCCGAGCTTGAAAAAGACGAAGACATCATCTCCTATTCTCATATGCTGCTTCAGGTTAACGTTCTGTTTGTATTTCATTACCATTTGTTCAGCAACATTGACAAAAAATTGAGCAAACGCCTACTGGACGTAAACAAAAAGGTGAGTGGAGGTGAAATAAAAGTTAGGCTTTCTAGTAATTACATTTGCATAGGCTGCAGCATGCACCTTACTAGGCAATATTTTATGGTACCCGGAAGAATTTCTTTTGAAACACATTCCAACACTAGCAAAGCTCTTAGACAAAAAAACCTGGGCAAACAACAGACAAACACACATATCCAGCCACAGCCAATCGTTCTCCAAAGACTCTAACACTTTATGCATGCAGGTAAGCTTACTTAGCCAGGAGTTAGAAAGGGTTTTTTAACATTTGTTTTTATTAGGCGTGCTTGTGGATGATAGAAGTCGAAGCCTTAGCAAAAACAGACAAAAGCTCTGTAACGGTAGAAGAACTTCAGGATGCTTGTAACTTGCTCATAGACGGCCTAAAATTAGTTAAAAGAATAAGCGAGCTTCTAAAGTGGATTACGAATTTATTCGCCGACCAAGGAACCCCCATGGGAAAATCAGTTTTGATGTCGCTATGTAGACTGGTAGAAGTGCTTAAAGGGTTCCATTTTTTGTTCCAAAAGAACATGTTGCCTTTAGTGTACGTCACTTTGCTGATTACACAGCAGTTGACTTATAAAGCACTTTCTATTTTAGCGAATATTAAAGTAAGGTTTGGCTAAGTTTTCATTAGTTCACATATTATCATACTTAATTTTATTTAAAGTCACACTTTTTTAACTTTTTACCATTACTATTATCATTCTATTAGAGTTACTTTCCAATTGCTTTGTCCGTTGCAGTACAAGATGACTAAAATGGTCATGGTAGCTGTTTTAATACAAGCTACAAGAGTAATGCAATTCACAAGGATTTCTAAGCCATCTAGTTTCGAATTATTTCAACTTTTTATTCGATTTGTTTTTACGACATCATTATTTATGCTCTTAATTACTTAGCAATTTCACGTGTAATCTGATTTTAGAGAAATTTCTTGCAAGAAAAATTATACAAAGACGAGCATGTAGATGTCTTGTCTGCCTTAGTCGTTGCAGAACACGCATTAAAAGGCCCCAACACATTCCAACGTCTCCTGGTGGCCAAACTAGCTTTGTCAGCAAGCGGATTGCCTTCAAACAATTTAACTGAAATTAGATCTGTGATAAGTCGCCTAGAATTAATTTGTAATATACATAACTTAATGAGTAAGCTCTGCAACTGTTCATTTCTCTACTGGCACCAAGTGTTGCTATCTATTTATTTTACTAAGTTGAATGATCCTAGGGTGGATTTGTCAAGATGCTATGTAAGTACTTTTGATGTGTATGTATAAGGCTCAACAAATCAAACTAGGCTTAGAAAGAATTTTTCATTCACGTTTCTTAACTATTTTTTCTAGTTTATATTGCAATATGTTTTCATGGAATATTTAGTTAATGCATGAACTCTAGTTGTCAAACCAACTGTATATTAACCGTTTTAGTGGTTCGCAGGGCGATCACGCTCTTCCTGTCTGGTGAATAGTGTTGCGATGTTTGGTCACAATCGTCAAAACAATTACCTGGGCTCTAACTTATGAGTCTGTCAGAGTTTCCTCCGGTAATTACTAATTTACTTTCAAATAATGGTAAACAACCTGCATAAATAGCAGACTTTCTTTAACA
Organism: Helochares maculicollis; assembly: GCA_033557835.1. Taxonomy (NCBI): domain Eukaryota; kingdom Metazoa; phylum Arthropoda; class Insecta; order Coleoptera; family Hydrophilidae; genus Helochares; species Helochares maculicollis. Next base: position 12,627 of record JAWQRO010000103.1, read on the forward strand.
TATTGAGTACCATGGTTTATTTTTAACAATATAAAAAAACCTGATTTATGTTATTTATAATAGATAATTGAGGGTAAGTCAACTATTATGCGCCATGGGGTTAAAAATTTAATTGTAATACAAACAGGAAAGGTTTTTGGTTGAGCTACGAGCCAGTAACTCACTGCTTCATCCAAGGTAAACCTACAGTCACTTAATGCTTCTTTGTGTGAACCAAACGAAAATTCGATGGGGCAAGATCAGGAGAATACGGAGGATGAACCAGCTGTTAAAAGTTGAGTTTTTGAAGCATTTCAACAGCATGGGCAGCAGTATCGGGACCACTTTCCTGATAAAGTTCCAGTACTAAGCCTTGTAGGTCCTTACAAACCGTAAGCAAGATTACCTGTGGATGGTTGGCTATTGAACTTTTTTCTTGCAGGGCGAATTTGGATGTTTCCATTCCATTCGTTGTTGCTTACGCTCCGACTAGTAATGATTGACCCATGTTTTGTCACTAGTGACGATTCTGTTTAAAAAGATGTCAAGTTCATTGACATAGCGATCTACATATTTTTGGCAAGTCAAAGCACTATTGTTTATGCAAATGTGTGCAGAGGTAATGAGAATTCAACCATGCATGCTCCATCTACGCTTCATGGCGGTAGTGCTAACATAAAGAAAAATATAACCATATTGCAGATATAGTTGATTTACCCTTGTAAAACAAGATTAGTAATGATCATTATTTTCAAAACAGACATGTTTATGAAAATATATGGATATAAGCCTTTTCTGCATTGTACACAAATTAAATTTGATTGCTTTATAATAGTAATTTTCTAACTACAAACTACGCACTATCATAAATATTAGCCTGAAAGTCTTACTAAACCAAATATTCTTCTCGTTATAAGGTATCATTTGTTGTTTCTTGCCTTGCATCGATTCATACTCTACTTCAGATATAATGCTTGACATAAATTCCAATCATTGTCATTGGTATCTTTTAGGTAACTTCCTTATATCATAGATATAAATTTAACACCATACGGGCAATGATGTTAAACGTAACTTTCTTCCAATAGTTTACCATGTGGCGTTCATTCAATTAACATTTGATTCATCAATTCCTCCCATATACCGATTATAAATATAAATGATCAATACTTTTATTTTGGTTCTTTCATATCCATTTCATTTTTTAATTACAATGGTATTGTCACCAGAAGCATGAGTCGAAATCAACAATACACGTTTTTTGACAAACTTATTTTTGCGGTAGCTCAACAAAAGTACCTTACCATCTCGAGCATATTCTACTTCATTAACCTTAATTGTTGTTATATTTCTAAGGGCGCCTTTCCTATTAGCTCTAATCATTCCCGTTAAGTAAGTATTTTGAAATAAAAAATATTTGCAACTGTTTTACACATGGGTCGTACTTTTCATGGCCTGGCGGGAAACATTCTTTATTACCAACTAAGTGAAAATATTAAAGAATAACCTAAAAACTATTAAGCCAAACATTTTTGGAAATCAGGGCATGCTTCTTAAATTTTCAGCCAAATAAGGAAAATCGCGTCATTTCCCCCATTTCCAATAAAAATGTTGCAAATGCCTGCATTTCAAGCAAACTAACTTGGCTCCATTCAAGATCCGCAGGTGGTGTTAAATGATTTTTGTTAGTCGTTTAGCATACTTATTTGTATCGCATACCATTATTGTTAACACAGACAAACCGATAAACTGATTAAAATAATCAATAGGTTTAAATTCATTAGTTAGTGTCTTCAGTAAAACGAAGTGAATTCTGTTGGTCACATAGAAGTACTTTCACATATCACAAAACTGATAAAATTACATCTTTGCTACCAAAAGTCTCTATTTTCCTTTTTTTTGAGGCTGGAACAATCTTACTCCCATCTTCAGAATCAGAACATGAATTAGGTCTCGAACTTGACGTTGGCCTATCCTACTTCACATCTATTTATAGAGCAAGGGATACAATCAATAATAAATAAAAAGTTAATACATATGCTGCCCCTATTTTGTTTGTGTGATGCGAATGTGTTAGTTAAATAAAATCTAATGTATAAATTTCTTCTTCAATTGGAAGACCGAAATCTATATTATGAAATGTTTTCATATACATAAAATGTCAAACATGAATATTTTGCAAACTTTTGACTGCTCAGTATGTTCCTGATGTGACTGATGAAACAATACGAAGCGCGACCACATCAATCGGCATTACTAGCAGATAAATGTAGAAAGCACCCGTCATGACACAATCCGATCCAGATTTTTAAAAATTCCTGGCACTTAAACGGTTAATGTATGTACATTGTGACAAATATCAAATTTATTGTTGTAAATCTTTATAATCAGACATTTCAGTAAACATAGTTCAGTCACTGTGAACTACTATATACAATGATTTGTTCTGCCATGCTTATACACAATGTTTCCTCAATTTTCCTAAGGAATACATTGTTATTTTTTCAGTTGATTTTAGCAGCCTTAACAGACTGTGCCAAGCTATCAAATGATAAAGTCTTTGCCTATACGACCAGCACTCTAGATTCGAACTTACTGGGACCTTTGAATCAGCTGGTGGAAACGAACTTGCGCCTCCAAACCCATATGCACCTTCAGCTTCCGCCTTCGAATCCATTCCAAACTTGCCCGCCGACCACATTCAAAAAGTTACTTCCCTACGGCTTCAGCACAAATTACATCAACATAAAACAAGATGTAGAGCACTATTTAAGTACCATGTTCTATAATTTGACCACTGTGGTCTTGCACGATTGGAGGACTTACGGGGAAATGCGGCGGTTAGCTGCTTTAGAATATGGCCTTGATACCATAGAAGATAACCTACCCATGCAAACACTAGAACAAGGCTTGGATGTTCTAGAGATCATGAGGAACATCCAAATTTTCGTTGGGAAATATCTCTATAACCTCAACAATCAAGTATTCATTGAAGAGTGGAGCAACAACAAACATCTGAATACCATTAACATATCACATGTCGCAAACTCAATCAGGACACACGGTATCGGTATTATGAACACCACGGTCAATTTTACATATCAATTCCTCCAAAACAAGTTTTTTATGTTTTCACAATTTATGTTCGACGAGCACATCAAGTCGAGACTTTTGAAAGACCTGAGGTTTTTCAACGAGAATAAACCGAGCCTGAACCAGATGTATCCTTATGAAAGAGCGGAAAAATTCAATTTTGGCATAAGGAAGTTAGGATTGAACCAGAACGGGCTCAGCTATTTAGATTTATTTAGGAAATTAATAACTCAGATTGGGAATGCCATGGGATATGTTAGACTGATCCGGTCGGGTGGTAGACGTTGCTTGGCTGATGCCACTTGCTTCATTAAAGATTTTAAGGCCGTTGAAGATTTAAACGGTCTCATAAACGAAGAGAACTTTCCTGAACTGACCAAACAGGCAGCTGGGTGCTTGATTGGAGACATTAAAAATTTAGTTAACAACTTTGAAGAGGCCACCGAGTATTTTAAGGTGAGTTGCAGTTCGGATCTGCGGATACAAAAATCACAAAATACAAAAAAGATGGCAAGAAAAATGAGTATTGTATTTTTTTATTTCAGTTATTAGTGAAAGCCTTCGGCCCGGTTTTTCGGGATCCTAGAAATATACACTTGAAGAATTTTTTTATCATCGTGCCACCTTTGACAATAAATTTTGTGGAACATTCCCTGACTTGTAAAGAGAGAATCAACAAGAAGAATAGGGAAGGTGCTGGATTTACTGATGATGGGTTTGCAATGGGTGAGTTATTGATTTTTTTCAACGGACTAAAATTGTTGCCTTATTTCATTGTCCATAAACAATGCACATTCAATGACTCATATGCATACATACTTGTAACCACTTTTTTTTTCTCCCTTAAATTTAAAGAAACATTTGTTTAGCCATTATTCAAAAATCCAGCTCATGAAGAGGTGGAAAATGTCTTAATAGATGCGTTAGAAGATTTTAATCAATGGGTGATGTTGCCTCACATTTGCCATTACTTCTGTCAGTTTGCATGCTAATTTTTTAGCTGATAAAATATTCAATCAAATACATGTGGAAATACTTAAAATAAATTAGAGTCTTGATTCGGCATAATTTCCTTATCACAAGTAGTCCTTAATCTATGTAGTCAAGCTTCGGAGGATAGATAGGCATTATATCTTTCTGTACAACGAAAAATGTTCTGTGCTCTAATGTCCCATTTTATAATGAATTTTTAAAAGTATAAGTCGATCAGAAAAACAGCACAGAAAAATGTATACTAATTTAAAATAAACATGTCTTTACAGGTGAGCGAAAATTATATTATTTGAAACAGAACCAAAGTTATTATTGAATTTTCTGGTAAATAACCAGTTTATACTATGAACTTTTAATTCAAGTAGACCTGAATACCAAATATGTAGTTAAATGCTTATAAGCATGTCTTCAAGAGATTTAACACCGAATATTTTTCCTAGATACACCAGTTCCAAAGTTTAGGCTTTATCATACAAAAGTCTGATATATATGTTACAGATTGTATTCTTTGTTAGGCGAATGACTGATATATATGACGTTTATTTAAGCCTGGTTGCTCACGGTGCATCAAATTAAAAGGAACAAACAAGCAAAACGGGTAGTTCATAAAACCTTTTTGGAGAGTCAATTTTGAATGAAAAATTTGGATGTTTAATTAGTTGTATTTTATCTTGTTTGTGACACAATCAAAGATTTGTCGTGTGAAAGAATAGAATTGGTGATTTTTCCCATCTGAAAATTAAGATGCCCTTAATGATGGTCGCCTGTAATAGTCACCTACAGCATTTCTCATGCAGCATGGAATCCAAATTCCTGTCAACCCTCTCTAATAGAGGCTCTGGTTTTTGGGTGTTTGACAGGATGTGGATTTTTATGAAGATGCAGACAAATGTGCCATTCAAATGTTTTCTAACTAGTCCGGTTCCCGCCTCTCATTGTTCAGCATGGGTACATACAGCACTTTCAACCATGCCACTTTGAAAGTGGTCTCAAGTTACCATCATTAATTACCATTATGATATCTCATCCCATTTAAGTCAAGTCCATGACACATCATTTAAGCAAACTTGTTAAGTAAATATTTTTTGAAATTTTGGCCTAGTTATAATTTAAAAAATAATCTGAGTGCATCAAATTTGAAGAAATATAAATTTGTATTTTTTATACACTCACACTGGAAACACAAAGTGAATTTGAAAAAACTAATGAAATCATCATGGATGACAATTCAGATGAAAAAATAGGAAATACAATTGATGTATCAGCTTCAGACGAGAAAACTATATTAGAAGGTGTGAACAAGAAGTTTCGATCTAGAAAGCCAGTAGATTCTGTAACTAATTTAGATTCTCCACCACCGTATGTTGGTATAAGTAAAACAGCTCTTCCTAATATAAATACAACTTCGTCGCCACTATTAGTTTTTACACTTTTTCGGACAAGTATTCAATTTATTATTGATGGAAACAAATCAATCCATCAGTTTTACGAACGCTAAAACATCTCAGATCCTTTAGCTGGACCTTCTGAAATGAAATGTGTATACAAGTTTCTGGCATTAATTATCCAAATGGATGCAATTGAAGATTATTGATGTAAAGAACAGCAGTTTTATACTCCATTTAACACCAACGGCAACACTATGCCATGCGATCAGTTTGTACGCTTTCGCGATTTCTTTATTTCACTATTAACAATGAGACCCCGAACAAAGAAGATCCAAATTATTATGAACAATAGCTTTAGCCAAGTATACTATCTGATTGAAAATATTGCTATCGATTATGTAATAGTGCTGTTCAATGGGAAAATAGTTTTTGTCAGTATAATCCAAAATAATTTAGAATTAAAATATATTAACTCAACGATTGTTTTGGATACACATATCATTTCTGAATTTATTTGGCAGAACAAAATCAATTAGCGATTAAAGAAATCGCAGCAACACACGGAATGAAAAAAATGAAAAAATCTGGAGTGTCTCCACTCAACATTCCCGTATCAATATTTGCACTGCATAAAAGTACCTGCAATTAATAATATCAAAACTACAAAGACTTTAATGCGATGCAAAAATAAAACAGAGTTTTCATAATTTTGAGCGGAAACTATTTATATAATTTAGAGTGCAAGACAAAAATGTTCCTTAAAAATTGATAGATTGAAGCCTCTTAGCCTGCATTATAGTCTCATTTGGAAGTGTAGATTCATAACCTAACAAGCTAAACCGACAGGCTGAGAATCAACACCAAATGCAATAGAAGAAGAAGCAGCAGCTTACGATTTAAAGTGGTCTCCATATGCAGGCAAATCTAATATTTAGTAGGCTAGTAATAAAATTTTATAACAATGCTTAAATTATCTGTTGTAAATTAATTTTACATTATTAATTATTTAATACCCATCAGAATTAAAAATTGATTTAAAATAAATTGTAGCAAAAAAAGTAAAACGCCGGCATGGCCAGATTCGAACAGGGTACTTTGTTGTTACAAAGCGGTTGTCATAACTACTGAGCCGTTAAGTTTGCTTGTATTTGACATATGTTGCTGTGATATTACATGATGATAGTTTTTAATTTTGAACATTTTTGCTAATTTTTGGCGCGATAATCTAGTTAAAACTATGCATAAGTGTGTTACGTCACGGTAATTCTTCACTCTGCAGCATCTAAGCCGAAAATATTGCTAAAAAATTGCAATTTTTGTAATACAAATGTTTGCTAAAAAGTCTGTTTCTAGTAATTCTTACGCTTTGAAACTTCATATATAAGATTTTTTCTGTGTCCTTTAAGCATGTAGCGAATTACAAGTCAATAGGTCTATTTAAACGCCTAGTTTACTTGAAAAAATGTCAAAACTCTGTAGGTAAACAAGTATTTTCGGTGGTCCTACATGCCTTAAAAGTTGATACGGATCTAAGTTCTGCGATAATGATGGTATACCAAATTTCATCGCTCTAGCTCTAAGGGTCTGACCAATATCATGTTTACATACACACACACAGACAAAATGCCAAAAATGGATTCAGAGGCACTCAAAACGTGGAGATCCGTCAAAATCTCAACGTCGAATTTTTTCATGATCCCAATGACTTCCCTTTACTATACTTCGAATAGTAATAAGGAAATGTAAAAAAGACAATATTATTACACAGGTGATCAGTAGGTGGTAATTTTAGGGATGAATTCAACAATGGCACAAAATCACGACTAGTTGAAAATTGCAACACTAATATGGGGTATGTTGATAAGTCTGATAGGAGGGCAAATAGTTACGAAATTTCCAGAAAAATATGGAAAAGATCAAAAAATATTTTTCCATTCATAAATGGATGTAACAGTTCTGAATGCACTTCTTCAGAACTCAGTTAGAGGGAATATGTCTCATGACAAATTTTGCGAAAGCTTAGTGCTAAATGTGATCGTCCAAGTTCAAAAGGGTGACTTAATGGGCAGGAGACCAAGTCAAGGAAAGTCAAGTACGGCTGCAGGACTTGAGATATTAGCCATCAAAATACAAACAGTGAAGTGTGGAAACGTTGCTATGATATTTTAAGCAGAAATTTGAACTTTAACTCGCCCGGTGCAAAATTAATTGCGACTGACGAGGAATATATTTCAAATTGAACTTCGTACAATAAAAGCTAATGTATTTGACAACCAACAAAGATGATCTTATTTTGATTGGAAGGATTCCAGATTTTATCAATTGATTTGTCGAGATTTATCAGGATCGAACGTATCCCTCCTCAGGAATGACCAAAACGAACCTTAATAATGTTGCGATTTCCAAGTGTTCGCTATTTAATTTAACACAAAAATGCCAAATATTTATTTTGTATTTATTTACTTGCCTTACTAACTATTTACATTATTCATTTAACTGTTTGCATTTATTTATATATGTGTTATATTAGTCCTACTAATTCTCCACTGACCTCTTTGGTTAACGAGCTGAACTGAATTGCCTTCATGTGCTTGATTTCTCTCATATAAAGCGTTTTCTTGATCGTGGCCCAGCGTGTCGGCTGGGGATGGCTTAAGTGTGTTCATTGGCGACTATTGACGTTCACACGATCTTGGGAATCACTACTAGGAACAAGCGGTAAAGTCCGGGTATTCTTAATGCATAAACATCAATAAGAGTGACATTTTACAACAACGAATGCAATTTCCTTGTCGATAGGCAACAGCATTTATTCAGGCTAAATCCGTTGAAACACAAGGCTGCAGTTTGTTCTTAGAAGCAAGGTCTAGTTATCTTACACTTACGATAGATCCCTTCCATGCCTTGATTGCGCTTGTTAAGAGACTTCAAACTTAATTGATAATTTATTGTTACACTAAATACCTGAAAGATGAAACCACATCAATTTAATGGTCTTGAATTCTAATGAGATGATGCCCAATCTGTAATCTTTTCCTGGAGAAAAACAAAGCTTTAGTTTCATTGAATGAAAATTCCAATCCCATACTCGTCAACCAATCAGTCATATTTTGCAAAGAATTATTTGCATCTTGCACCTAAGAAACAGAGAGTTTGCTTGCATTGAGGTCAGTGTAATCTACATAGGAGAATATTTACGATTTTCGAGTGAATCGTTTCATTTTTGATATGCAATAAATGAGTAAAGAAGTGCTCGGAAGTCTGCTCTGCAGTAAACATGTTTATATAAAAAATATGTTGTTTTAATAGATCTCTTTAAAAGATCTTCCACAGGAACACCTTTTATTAAAATTTCTGTGCTTTTAGTTATTTTTTTGCTAATGATTTTGATATTTTAATGTTTGTTCATATTTTAACTTGGGCAAATTCATAATTTCCGAATTCAATTATATATATAAATTTTGTTCCATTGGAGTTTAGAGAATAATATGCGCAATAAAAATTTTACATCCGGTGCTCCAATCAAATCTAGTTTCATACAATTAATGTACTTGACTATCCAGATTAACTTTTTTAAGCTTAAAAATGCTTACTTTTTTATAAGACAGTTTTATCACTCCTACTCACACACGTATAATCACACAGGTGGCAGCTTGGAACTCGCAAATTCATCAATAAATTTTATAGTATGCCAAAATATCAAAATTGTAAGTGTTAACAAATATATTTGTTGTCAGGTTTGGCTTACATCATCGCTTTACTGGACCAAACGAAGCAACTGAAGTCACTGCATTGGTTCCAATCCGTCAGGGCTAAGCATGATCAAGAACGAAAACTTTTAGAAACCCAAAAATCCAACACCAACAAAGACGATGATAAATTCCAGCAAACTCTTACGCTTACAGAAAAAAGAATAGAAGCTTTTGACAATGTAAGTAAGAAGAGCAATGCTATGTTGTGAAACTTATCAGTTCCAGTTCCGTTTAAGTCATAAGTTTCCTATGAAATATCTACCAAATTCCTGTAAGTTGTGGAAAAAATCTAAATCATTACCTGATTACCTGATCATTTAAACGAAGCTGGAAAGACAACACATCTCCTATATTAACTAACGAAAAATCTTTGTTGCAGGAGTTTTTGCTTCTTTATTACAACTACAACAGTGCAAGAATTTTTTTCCAAACGTAATGTGTGATATACTATTAATATATTATAAATGTATTCATATATCCATATAACTATTTTTTTATTAAGTATAAAGATAAAAATATGCTATGTAATATCAATGTTATACTATTATATACAAGACGTTTACTCTGTAGCTTCATTTTACCCCCAACGCAAGCAAACAAAATAAAACAAAAATTAATATTTCATAGTTTATTTTCTTTTCTTACATATACATATGAGTTTAACTTGGAAACAAACAATGATGTTTCTTTAGAATTTAATGCAGATAAAACGAGGACAAATGATTCAATAAGGAAGAACATTGATTTTTTTTAAATAATATTAAATACTATCTAAAAATTGACAAAGAAACGAAAGAAAAACATATAAATAATTAAATCACAGAATTTTAGAGCTACCATTAGAACAAAATATTTAAGTGCTCCCTAACCGAGTCACTTAAATATTTTGATTTTATATACTGTAACTACTTATATAAATTATATCAATATTACCAAAAAATTATATAAAAAAATCTCAAAAAACATATATACAAGCACAGTATATACAATTTAACGATTTTTTTGTGAAATAAAACATACATATTTTTATGCTATTACATATACAATGAGGATGAAATATATCTTTTTGACTAATAAAAACATAAAAAACAATTACATACTTGTGTAATTAATACATTCTTTGGGCAAAATTGACCATTCTCTTATATTACGATTTCCTTACAAAAAAACAAAACAATAAATAGATTTTTTGCTGTATCGTATAATATTAAATATAAAACATTTCCTCTTCTTTTTTCCTTAATTTTCTCTTTAAAACAACACAACAATTAAAAAGAATGGTTCTCTTAAAAATATCTAAGTCTTTCAGTAGTTTTAATTGAGCACTGATAAAAGAGCAATTTATTCAAACAAAGTCATTGGTGTTGGCACTAGTCAGAGGCTCTTGTGCCTGCAAAATAAAAAATTCAAATAAGTTTATGAGCGGTTGGAACGCTAGTATTTAATGTAGTCGCTAGCTATGCAATGAAGTGTTTTTGAGGGTATGTCGAAATTTTTTTCTTCATTTTTAATGAGGTCATTTAAGAACGTTTAATCTATTTTGTAAATAACTACAAACATCCCTTGCATGGATAACTTATTATTAGTTAATTTAGGGGCTTACATTTGAGGAGCAAACTTTCAAAATATGTAGTGTCCATATTTCACAGTTTGCAATATAGTGACTCTAAGTAGATATTGCCATATAAACAAAGATAGTATGTGAGTAAACTAGCTGTTTTTATTTCGGTTATTGCTAAACCAATACTATTACTAACACTTATTATTTTTACGCAAAAGAAATGGACAAAGTATCATCATCTTAATTCGAACAAAATGCTGATATGGCAAGTATATATTGAAATTTGTGTTTTTAGATAAAGTTCATCACTTGCAAATTTAAAATGTGCATCCTGTTTTACATCTCAGTAAAAATATGATCAGTCCAGTTGATTATTTCAACATACCCCCTGGCATGAAATGGAAAACAAAGCAAATTGTATGTACACCTACGTGCAAGTTACTCACCAAATATTTTAATCATGATGCGTGAAACAAAAGAAAAATATGCACGAGATTCGAATGATTTAATGGCTATATTCTTTACACTAGAGTCGGCAATATTGAGATAGTTCAGGATGTGTAAAAAAATTTGTGCTGTTAAAAAAAATGCTTAACGACTATCTCAATAGTGCACATTGCAAAAAATTTACTTAAGTGCATTTCCAGTCAAATAGCCCCAGTAATGGCTTGAATATAATTTCCTATGGCCTTTTCACCGTTTAATCCAACGATTACGAGGCTCTTTTCAAAAATATTCCATGAGATTAGGAAAGCTTTATTCCATTTGGAAAATAATGAGCTTCGAGCTATTTTAAATACATTGGCACAGCGTCTTAATATAATAAGTGGTTACAAAAATATGTTTGCAAAACACTTAATACTGACGGAATAGAATATATATACTTCTACTTAAATACTCATAATACTATATTTGTTTAAATAATACTGTCACAGTAAAGACTTCTTTACATAAATGTGTGGACTTGAAAAAGAGCGCAATAAGTTTTAAAGAAACAATAAAACTTCTAATCTGTTCCATCCAAATGTAGTTTTAAAAATTATCCAAAGAAATTTACATATACCTTGTATACAATGAACTTTTATATCAGGAATAAGCTTCATGTTGTAAGGCTGTTTCAGCTTATATAAAAGGAAAGCAAATCATGAAATTTTGTACATTATTCTTAAGTCTGCACTAAGCATTAACATTAGTAGTTAATAGCTGCGTTAAAAAAATATACTGTGTCCGCCTCTTTTAGATGGTGCTTTTACGATACTCGAATTATTATATTCTTGTAAAATCAAATTAGCAACACCAAGAGAACAATTGCCAAAAACGTTCCAAGCAAGTCTCAGTGGAGTCAAAACTTGTTTTGTTTCCAAAATAAAATCTCATTCAAAATTAATCAAGAAAATAATTCCACACATATGTAAAGAACATATCAAAATTCATAATTTCACTTTAATGTGTATAAAATGGACTGATTATCTAGAGGTAACATTATTATAATCTAATGTTAGCGCTCTCACCTCTTCCCCTACTGTACTCGGGTACATTCTCGTCGGCTGAAATGCATTTTTTTCCAACGAAAACTGGTCTTCTGTTGTTTTCCGGTACACTGGGTTATCAAAGTTCATTGATGTCATATTGCGATGCAAGTACTGCCTGTAGATCAAGTAAGCAACCTAAAACACAAAATCATCAATCACAACACTTTTTCAAACCAAATCCAAAATTCAACGCATTTATAACTAATTATATTAAGTTGAAACTTATACAGATGATTTGTTCCTGCTACTGAATATATCAAGCTCGAAATAAATTTGTGACTCACCCCTGCACCTATACTTGTAACAATCGCTATTATAACAATAGATATAATAGCAACTATTCCTGAATCCGATTCGTCAGGCAATGGTTTGGTGGGGAATGTCTTGTTAGAAGAACCTGCAAAAGGAGAATCTATGCGTTAAAACCAAAATTTATGTTTTCCACAACAAGTCTTGTTAATTTCACTACCACCTTCAGGAAAGAAGAAATTAATAAAGCAGAGCTCGTATGTCAAGCTATTTTTCTGTTACCTTTAAGTCAATTAATACATTACAGGAATTTGCTCATAGGCAACGAGTGAAAAATAAGTAAAAGAGGAAGAACCCTAATGAATATCAAATTCGAAACAAAGGTATAAAGCTAACTAAAAAGCATTAAACAAAAGTAAGTGTAAATTAACAAAAAAAATGTGAAGTCAGGGTAAACAAAGCTCAAGGAAAACTAAATTAGACTAGCTGCATTCTGTACTCACTCGTTGTAACCTCATGTTCTACAGTTATATTTTTATGTATGACGCTAATTGGAGTTGTAGACTTTTCTGTTAAAAATAAAAAAGGGAAAAAATAAATAGGGCTAAATAAGAAAGAAACAAACTAAAAAGAATTTAAAAACTAAACTAAAAGTACCTATATACAATTTCATAGGCGAGACTTACCATCTTGGACACACGTTAACCCATCGGGCAGCATCCTTAAATTTTCAGGACACGCACAACTTATTAGCGGTGATCTCTCGTTTATTTTTGGAGCTGGCAAACACAAATGTGAGCAATGCCCATTTACGGCCTGGCAGTGATTTTCTCCATCCGGTTGACGATATGGGTGATATACATGAATCACCATAGGATTTTGAATCTGAAATAAAAATGAAAAATCATAACAGACTCAATAAGCATAGAAAAAACGCAAACAGTAAAATAAGAATTTACCATTTCAGTTGCTGTCACATGCTGCACATCTTTTCCAGTAAACTTGTTAGCTTTATAAACAGCTGCCTTATCCCAATCAGTCCAATAAACCCAATCTTCAAAGGTTGTTATCGAAAACGGATGCCTTAGAGAATCTGGCGAGAACAGCACGACACGCCTTGCTCGTCCATTGTAATCACAGGACGATATAACATTAAGTTTAGCATCAACCCAATAGACCCGCTTTTTGACCAAATCCAAAGTAAGTCCATTCGGCCATTTAACTTCATAAGACACTATCGTTTGCCTGTGGGAACCGTCCATTCCAGCCCTTTCAATCTTAGGGTCACTTCCCCAGTCTGTCCAGAACATCCAGCCTTCCATTGGGTTCAAAGCGATAGCTCTTGGTTCTTCAAGCTCATCCTTAATCAGTACCTTCCTCATCTGGCCTTCAAAGTTAGCCAATTCAATGGTATTTTTTCCTGTGTCGGTCCAGTAAATATGGTTATAAATCCAATCAACGGCCAAACCATCAGACGTGGTAAGATCATTATTGATGACAATCGAACGATCATTTCCTTCATCTATAGGTGCCTTATAAATTTTCTTATCTGTTACATCACTCCAGAAAATCATGCCCGTCCTAAAAACGAAATCTAGGGCAGTAGCTGAGTTTGTTTCATTGACAATGCTGGTCATCTCATGGTGATCCAGAGATATCTTTCGGATGTCTCTGCGACGAGCGAATAACAAAGAAGCATGACCTTCAGTTGCCTTGCACTTGGTCAAATCTCGAGGGTCTCTCATATAGCCCTTTTCACACTCGCATTTAAATGTACCCTTATCGTTTACGCACAACTGGGAGCAGCTTCCAGGGATTTCGCATTCATTAATATCTTTACAAGTACGATTATCTACTAACTTATATCCGTGATTGCAGTCGCAATAAAAACCAGCTGGAGTGTCCACACACTTTTGGGAGCACCCTCCATTATTTTCTCGGCATTCGTTTTTGCCACATTTATCGCCAGGCTCATCTTCCCAAGCAGGACAATCCGGATGACCATCGCACACCTTTTCAAAAGGGATACAAGTGCCTCCTCCGCATTCGTATTGGGTTTTTTTGTCACAAACAGTTGCTGGCGTCCCGCAATCGACTTCATCACTCCCATCTGCACATTCGGCATGGCCAGAACAATGCAGATGACCGGAAATACAAGACCTATCTTTACATTGGAATTGGTCGGGTCTGCAAGTTATGTTCTGGCAGTGCTGCGGAGACTCATCCAGCCCATCCGGGCAATCCTTCGTACCATCGCACTTCCAGGCCTTGTGAATACAAGTCATGTGATCCCCACATTCGAATTCTTGGGCAAAACAGACAGAGACGGGATTCGCTGGTTTAGGGCAGCCTTGTTCATCTTTGCCGTCTGCACAATCGTAGTCTCCGTCACATCGCCACTTTTTAGTGATGCAGTAACTTGCTGTGCACTGGAACTCCGTTTCTGGAGAGCAAGATTTTTCTGGACAATCCTTTTCGTCGGAGTTGTCGCCACAGTCGTTGTCCAAGTCGCAGACCCACCGCTTCTGGATACATTTTCCGTTTCCGCAGGTGAACTCATCTGATCGACATGTCTCATCTGTAAACAGTGAACATTTAGAATTTAGAAATTTGCATTGAGCAAAAAATATTGGGTGGATTACTTAGTTTTTTGGATTTTGTAAGAGAAGGCGCAAGTTTTCTTCGAAACGTTCTTTAACAATAATACCGACGGCTCGAAATTTCGCATTTAAATTTAGTGTTATTATTCGTGAATGTGTAAACAATACATTTTTAATCCAGTCAAACATATCAAATCAGCATCATTTGCGAGAAGTATTACTTTTTTGCTTTGATCAAAAGAAAAAACTGCTGAGTCTTCTTTTTGAAACTAAGCAACAACTTAGCAAACTCAGCATACCCCAGCTCAACAGACTTGCGAAATCTGGTTTAAACGATTCAAAAGTGTCGATTTTGATGTCAATAACATAGCACGTTTTGGTCAACCGAAAAAATTCGAAGATGGAGAATTCGAAGCATTGTTGATAGAAAACTTTAACCATTCAAAAATGGTTTGCAATTCTTTGCTTATAAGACACGTAAAAAGCATGGGTTCATCCAGGAGAATCATCCACGTCAACAGCAAAACGAAATATTAATGAGAAGTAAGATTATGTTGTACTTTTGGTGGGATCAAAAAGAAGTGGTGCACTATGAGCTGCTAAAACCGTACGAAACTATTACTGCTGAACGTTACCAACAAATATTGATAGATCAGAGCCATGTGTTAAACGAAAAACTTCCTATTATAGCCAACAAACAGCGTAAAGTGATTTTTCTACACGACAATGCTGGATCACATGTCGCGAAACAGGTAAAAGTTGGAAGCACTTAGATGGGAAATTTTACCGCATGCTCCCTATTCACCGGATCGTGCACCATCAGATTACTTTTTGTTCCGAGCGATGTAAAGTGCTCTTTAAGACCAGCACTTCAGAAACCACAAAATAGTTCGAAGAATGGAACGCATCCAACGACAAATAATCTTTTTTTTTATAAAAAAATGACAGTATCAGTAGTATAACAATTTAGCAAGAAATGTGAAGAATGTTGCTGTATAACAACAGACATCCTCTGTGCTCATATGAAATACTTTCATTCAGTCTAGTGCATTTTTCTTAGTTCTCTTCAGATTTTTGAATTATCATTTACAGGTCAAAATGCAGGACTAATATTGTACAAGCATTGAGAATTAGAGAGCTCTTACAGATGCAGTTTAACTTGTTTATTTAAAGACAATACATTATGATAACATTTTAAATTGCATTTTAAATACTACATTAAAATGCATATAATAGGCAGAAGATAAAAGTCGTTAAAATTTATTCAATTAAGTGTAGTTTAGACTGGAATTACAAAGCTAAAAGACATGCAACACATGACAATAAAATATTTTAGTTCGATTCCAGAATTATAAATATGTTTTTATTAAATAATTGTATAAACTAGCTAGTATTTTTTACTAGGCATGTATGTGTAAGATTATGTTAAGTGATGATACTCCATATTTTTTATTTGGTACACTTTTAAGAGAATTGTTTCAAATAATGTGCTAAGCTGTGACGTGAATTTAATTTATTATTCTGTGCAATGTAGTATTATTGCACCTTGAGTCAGTGAATTACTTGAGTGGTACAATTTATGGGGTGCTCGTTATAAAGTGTTTTATCAATTATTTGTTTTAAGCAACAAAATACTTCAATTTACATACAATATTCATATACGCTGTGATTTTGTAAGTATTGTAATAGGCAGCCATGGATTAGCAAAGGTTTTGAATTTAAGCTGTCAGTTAGTTTGCGTCATTGCATCTATCGCCTCGCGAATTTCCTAAAAAACCGAAAATTGTCTCGTCCCAGGCCGTAAATAGTGTTGAAACGGGTAGATAAACACCTTGTCGATCTTTAAGTGTGCCATTTTTGGTCGCGCAGTCTAAATTTGGCTCAAAATACCGTAAAATTTAATCAAATTTGTGCTTGTTGTGTGTGCGGCCATTTTGCGATTAAGTGGGACCCTTACGAAAATCATTATGGTTGCAGTTGGCGACGGCTGCTAAGCACAATCAGGGTGAGTACTTATAAGGTTAACGTATAAGCTTAAGTGATGATTGTCAACAATTCCATTAAAAAAAATAGATTTTCAATTACGCTAACTTTCGCCTACTTCGCATGAATTTTTGAATGTACACATTTTGTGTACGTTCTAACGTATGACTGCATGCTACTAAGCATTTTGCTCCTAATGTTTACGTCAATATTATTTTAAAATTTCATGTTTTATGATTACTTGCGCTAGATTGATTATGAATCAAACTGAAAAATATTAATTCGAGTTCTTTTTTTATAATCTAGTAGGGGTATTGAAATGTTAGCACTTTGCCAACTATGACTTTTAATAAGTAAGCTGATTCCTTACATTTCATAGTCATGGCAAAGCGAGATTTTTAAATTCAGTTATGTTCTCAGATTATGCACGATTAATTCGCTTTGATTATTTGTAAAAGGCTTGGTTCGAGTTTATCAGTGTGCACAAACTACAAGATTTTTTCGTTTTTCGCTTGCTTTGCCAATAATTTTGAGTATTTTTTGTGTCAAACGTATATAGGTAATTAATATTGTTTTTTCAGAATATCTGTGTAGCGTTTATTTTACGAAAATATCAGTATTTACTAACACGACTAGTTCCCATAATTCTTAAGGTTTTTCTTCGAAGACTTGTACATAATTTTCTTCTGTTATTAATAATTTAGATTTTTTCAAAATTTCATTTATTGACATAGTAACTCGCAAAATCAATTGCCACATTTTGGTATTTCCATGATTTAGTTTGTTCAATAAATTTCACAGTATTTTTCAAGATCTATTTTCATGTATACAACAATGGTAAAGCCTCAAAAGTTTACCAATGTTTTTGGGAGTTGTTTTCGAACTTAAATCGTAAGATTCGTTTCGATATTTTATAGAGTTTTGATGATATTTAGTTCAAGAAGTTTTGTCAAATAATTCAGTATTTACTACCACGGTTAATCCTCAAAATTTATACCAGTTATTATTTCTTATCAGTCTTTGACGAGTTTTGCCACAGTTAGGATCAGAATTAATCCTCAAGATTTATTTAATAGGTAATTTTTCAAATTTATTATTTTCATTTGCCATATCTAACATGATACAGGGAAGAAAGAGAGATCATAAAAACTCGATTTCGAGGTTTTCACAAATTGTGAGGGCTCCTAGATTTGGCAAACGGCCATTATCTTTTGAGACATGTAGTACTACCGGAAATACGTATTGACTCGATGAGTTTTCAAATTTTTTTAAGTAACCTAGCCTATAAAGTTGAGCAATGGAGTATTGGGTAGAGTTTGTATGACAGAAAGTTCAATAAAAGAAAACAATAATACCTGCGAGTTGGTATTATAATTCTGTAATATTATTAATCTTGTAGGAAAATTTATTTATTTTTACATTCCCGCATTACTATACGAAGTATAGTAAAGGAAAGGTATTGGAATCGTGAAAAAAATCGACCTCGAGATTTTGACGGATCTCCAGGTTTTGAGTGCCCTTGAATCCATTTTGACCATTTTTGGCATGCTGTCTCTGTGTGTTTGTAAACACGATAGCGATCAGACCGTTTGAGCTGGAGCAATGAAATTTGGTGTACGGCCATTATCGCAAAAGCTTAGACCCATATCAACTTTTGAGGCATGTAGGACTACCGGAAGTACCAGTTTACCCACACAGTTTTGAAATATTTTCAAGTAAAGTAGCCTTTAAAATTAAGCTATCCAATTGGCATTTCGTACACATCTTTATTATTACAAAAAACTTGCAGATACAAACTTTTAACATGATCGGGGCTCCAGAAGTGCTATTTTTATAATTTTAAAAATCCCAATTTTAGTAGGCTTTGGAATAAAAAATTTTACAAAAATGTTACACAAATGCTAAACATGGGCAATTTAGCAATATCAAATAGTTCCGTGTCAATTTGAAAACCGGAAGTGGGGCTTTACCGCCATAAATTTAATTTTTTAGTTATGAATTTATATTTTAAAATTGGACCCTTCGTTTAGTTATGAATTCACATTTTAAAACTCGAGGCTTCGCCAAGCGTTCCATATTGCAGACTAGTTAAGAGTTTATATATTTTTAAATACAAAGTAATGTACATTAGATAAAGAAATATTAAAAATATTCCGTCCATCGTCGGATTATAAAAATATTCCGACGATATATACGTACTGAAAAAGAATATATTAATGTGTTGAATATAGACATTGACGTTAGTGATAATGATGAATATTAAATCTTTTGCTTTTAGTTTTGAAGCGCATGTAAGTCATTGTAGTATTATTATTATTAATCGCAGGTACTTTTATGTTGTACATATATTTATACGGGAATGTTGAGTTGAGACAATCTAGATTTGTTTATATTGGTGTTGATATTATATATACGGCTTCATTCTGCTAATTGTTCCGGTATATAAAAATCCAGAACTCTCCTTTATCTATAGCCTATTAATCATATGATTCAATTAGTGATTATTTTCATGATTGGAAAAAGTTGGCACTTTAATGGTATGGACATTATAGCAATAGCAAAGGGCCACGAAAGTTCATCTCACTTTTACTATATCTATAATGATCCATCCGCTTTGTTTGAAACTCAATTATTTCATCTGATATAAACTTTTACCTAATTACGCATGTTCACAACTGTTAAGAGCTTTATTAATAATTAATGGCCAATAATTTGTTTTCGTAATCAATTGTGCCACAAATTCTACTACAATACTGATAATAATGACCATTGAGTCAAAATGCTTCTGGCGTAAGAGCAGTGGCGTGATGACATTCAGCAGACTCAACTACCCCCGACCGAGTAACTAGTCTCCAATCATCGGCGTAGTGTTATAATAAAAAAAATAATTAGTTAATCCAGTACAACTTATTTATTGATGAGCTCATAATATAAATCTAAGTTTTTGAAGTCTGTACCGCCTAATACGATTAATGTATTGCAATGAGATACGAATTCTTTACTATATAAGATTACATTTATTGTTGAGTATCTAATCCTGCCCAATATACTACTTCAATAAGATTTATCTCTTGCATTAAGTTCAAACCTCTTTTAGACATAGCTCCTACGGTTAGAATAATTCAGTCGTCAATAGTAGTTCTCATTAAAGCTCCAATTCCCTCATATCTCCCTTGTTCGGTAATCTATTGACTGTCGCATGTGCTATTTATTATATGAAAATCTATCTCAAAATATCTTTTTCGAAGGAAATAATTTTTTTCCAATCTAACACAAAATTGTAGAACTCCATTTTAAATCAGATCAAACCGACAAAACATAACGACAGCGGCAAAAAGTAGACCAAAAATCATCGTTATTAAATAAAAAATCTATTCTAAATAAACCATACCTAAAGGGGCAGAGCTAAGGACAACTTCAAAATTTTACTTACTGCAGGCTTTTTCATCACTGCCATCGGAGCAATCTGGGTTATCATCACACATCCATGTCAGAGGCACACATTCACCTGGAGCTGACCGGCAGGTGAATTCATCGGCTCCGCAAACCTTTTGTCCTAAGAACCCAATGTATATGTTTTAATTCCTAATTTATTACCATTGCCATTAAAAGGCAGTAAGTACTTACGACATGTTTGTTCATCTTCATCGCTTCCATCAACGCAGTCTTTCTCGTTATCACATTGCCAGTGAGATGGAATACATCTTCCATTGCTACACCGGAATTCGTTCTTGTTACAGGAAACGTTCTCTGCAAAAAAAAACGCATTAAATTTTGGCTAGTTTTATGACTATTTGTTGGACATCAGAAGTCCTTTTGTTTTATGAAATCTTCGGCCCAATGACAATGTTTATTTTTTAGCCGCAATTTCCACCGTGTAATTTTCGTTGAAGTTATGATGTCATTTTAATGCATTTTATTGTCATGGACCATTGGCTTCGCGCAGTCGTGATCTAGGTAGTGTATCGTATACTTTTCATGAAGGCCGCGTAATTAGTTTTATAGTGTGCATGCTCATTTTATAGGCGTATGCTCAACATTATAGAACTGCAATAAATCCAACTTAATCTCTATCAATGTTTCCTTCACACATCTTTGAAGTTACGATAGTTGCATTTATAATTACTTAATAATACTTCCTATAATAATATCCTTACGGTACAATTATATCGTTGCTAAAGCTGGAAACGGGTCAATAGAATTTCAAATTGAAATCCGATTTTTAACTTTCTCACTAGAAATACAGAAATGGATCAAAACGGAACTGAGTTGGTAGTACCCATGTCGTACCAAAATTAGAACCATTACAAACTGCACCCGCCTAACAGTTCCAGACAGCTTATTTTTCAACCTATTAACAAGAAGTTTTCTTTCAACAATGACCTTATTTCCTGGCAATTGGTAGCAAAACAAAAGCTGCATATACATTTTAAGCAGCAATCACAGGCAACCGACGCGAGAAATAAATATTTTTCAAAATTTTAACCGGTTCTTTATCAAATTTACTTTATTGTTGTGCAGAATAAACCGTTCGATTACTTTTATCAAACGAAAGTCATTGTACTATGAAAATTAATGTATTTTTTCTTGTTTCAATTAATGCAAGTTAATTTCTCTCGAATGTATTATTTAATAAACTATGTATCTATTTTGCATTTTATATGCAAATGTATTCATTCAACTAAAATTACTGTGGTTAGAGTTGTGTTAGGCAATGTGGCGCTTGTATACGTAATGAAGCAAATAAACTATTCACTTCGACAGAGCCTTAGCAATAATTTCCTAAGGTGTTCCTTTTCCTCAATATGATACTATTTTCCTGCAATTAATTTTTTATTCTCATTACTATCATTATTTTATTGTCAACTCCTGTTTGGGCAACATGTAATAAACCGTTGTATAATTTTATTTACAGCCTTTATATCACATTTTTCGCGATTCTAATAATAAAACAAATAGCTATCTATGTAGAGCACACAGCTATGTCACACATCCCGATGTTCGCAATAGAGGAATTGATAACATTTTTTTATTGTCTAATATCTAAGTTGAAGAAACCTGATTTTTTATTTGTTTTCCTTAAATTTTGCGTTGTAATTTTCGGGAGGGCCAAAGTCTTAAAAAGAATTAAATTTTTTTTACTTACGTAGGTTTGGAGCGCTTATAGTAGCATCCAAAGAGCACGTCTGGCCCAAAAATAGAAAAACGAAAAAAACTATGCCGAAAACTGTTAATCGCGCCATCACTCGTAATAAACGTTACTGAAGGTGTTAAAGTCAAACGCAACACTCAGCACTTTAATCTCATCGAACTTGAGAATGCTGTGATTTGTTCAGCACTTCGCAATATCTGTTTCAGGGTATGAACTGTTTAAATTATCAATTTCGCTCATATTTATATACTCTGTTTCAGAATAACCTCAAATGGACATTGCTCCGTATTTTGAATCGGAATTAATATTATTTTTATATCGGCAAAATGCATTAATTAAGTTCGGGCGTATACTAGCCAACGAAAATGTCAGATCAGTTTCTCGATTGTGAGAGATTGCTAAATACAATTGCGGAATCATTTTCGGAAAATAGTTATCGTTACACACCAGAACAACGCGATTTAATCTATAAGAACTTAGTAAAAGAATTTCTAATAACGTAGTAAATTTCGCTTCGCGTTTCCTTATTAAAACTTCATAGGTAAAAGGTGCATATTAAATGTAGCACTTATATTAAAAAAGAGCTTTATGAGTAGCATTTGGCAAATTACATGTTGCAAGTTGCATTTTGTACGTTTTTATTAGCACATCATGGAACTGTAACGTTATAAATAAAATGTTGAGAATAAAATGTTTGGGCAATTGAAGCTATAAATGCCTCAAATATATTTGTATAATGTGCTCTTTTTGTTTCTGCACATTGAAATTTCTGCCGTAAAAATTTCAGGTATAAATTTTTTTCACAAAAAACTTGCACGTATAACAATTTTACCCATAACAATTGGTCGAAAATTCTCTCATAAAAATTTCTCGTAAAGTTTTCTCACAAAAATTTCATACATAAAAATTGTCTCATTAAAATTTCACGCATAAAAATTTATCTCGTAAAAATTTCATGCATAAAAATTTCTTGTAAAAATTTCATGCATAAATTTTTTTCGTAACAATTTCATGCATAAAAGTTTTTCTCGTAAAAATTTCAACCATAAAAATTTCTCGTAAAAATTTCATCATAAAAATTTTTCTCGTAAAAATTTCAACCATACAAATTTTTCTCGTAAAAATTTCAACCGTAAACATTTTTCTCGCAAAAATGTCAACCATAAAAATTTTTCTTGTAAAAATTTCAACCATAAAAATTTTTCTCGTAAAAATTTAAAGCATAAATATTTTTCTCAAAAATTTCACGTACAAAAATGTTCTCGAAACAATTTTCTATTTTAGCAATAGTGGGTAAAGTTTCAACCCTTTAAAAGTTAAAATTGCTACAAGTCCACTTGCGATACCGTAAATCCCAAAATGACCGAAAATTAATGTGAAAAATCCTTACCATCTATAAAAGCTTCTCCAAACACGAAAAAAACAGCCACAACCCCAAAGCCACAAAACTTTAAAAACAAATTCATCACTGAAGTCTATAAAAGTTTCACGTGTTCTAAACTAGGGTAGTACCGATCGGTCAACCATGGGAGTCTTGATGGATTTGAGAAGAAATATTGGGTGCTAGCGTTCTTGACAGAGGTACAGGCTGCGTATGTGTGTTCACGTATTCCTTATTCGCCCCAGTACTACCAATCCAACATGACATAGACTTGTTCTTCCCCGCGCCTTTTGCAAGAATGTCCGCAGATCGTACCGTAGAAGTGGTGCAGTGCATTTCACAGCCTGAGGCTTATATTGGCACGGCATCTACTACTACTATTTACCTCTGTTATCCGCACCCGCGACCATTCCGTCGATCTCTATCTGATCTGATGTAACTTTCAGATAAATTGACTTGACAGTTCGTATACAAATACACGTGCTTAAGTTTGGGTTTGTAGCGGTCAATCGTGAAGGTCTTCGTTAGTGTTGAGTTTGCGAAATCGCTTAAATAATAATAAATAGCCGATGGCGGGTGATGAAATTTATTTACTATAACATCAGGAGGATTTTCTGCTGTTAATTCATGTAGGCGCCACGTCCCAGCGGTCGTTTGAATAACAGGTGGTTTCATAGTACCATGGCTTATGTTTGAAACCACCATAGGTATGGTCCTACTTACATAAGAAGATAATATCGATGTACCTAACAATTGTGTATTTATCTGCACGGATACCATGCGATGCATGATCGTACTTATTGAGAGTATTGCTTCTAAAATGGTACCAGATATAAAATCTTCAATCTTCTACTTTAACAGGAGTTCCTCCTTCAAAATATTAGAAATCTAACATGGGTGCTGACAGTTTAGGTGACGAAGCCGAAGCGCACTATTGCATAATTGTACTATTAACTAGAAGCAAAATTTGATAGCACACAAAATGCTGTTTCGTAGAATGTATATTGAAATGGTGCACAAAAAGAGCGCTTTTTCCTTATGTTTTCCTGTATAACTAGTTGAATCTTTATGATCACTTGATTGTAATATATTAAGATCTTGTGCGTTCAATAAAATGAGGCACAAATTTCAATTTTTATATAGATATACTTACAAACCGTTTAGTTTTTTCATAAAACTAATATGTTAGTTACGAAAAATTTTGTGGAATTTTAAGACGCCAAAAATGTTTATATTTCTATAATTTCTAAATTTTTGATATAATGAAAACGGTGTGTATACTTTGATCTGTTAGTGAGAAGAACTTCTAGATCATGATGAAATATATTGATAATTTTGCATCTCCTTAGAATCGATTTTATGTGCTTCTGTCGATAGCAATTATCGCAGGCCTATCAGAAAGTTCTGTCCGTTTTTGGAATAACACAAAATAATCACATGTTCATGCTTTGAATAAACTGTATGGAATACTATAAGGGCTATCGTTTCTTGCTAGCGTGATGGATATTTGTATATTCACATTTGTGAAAAGTGCATTATATCTAGAGGCAAAAACTTGAGCCAGCATTGTTCTGATACCTTCCGCGTTTTTGAATGTTTTGCGTTGCAAAAAGTTTTGCAAGAACAGAAGCGTTATAACCGGGGGCGCTAGGTCTGGGAAGTATTGCAGATGCGACAGAATTTCGCAGCTTAGCCTCTGCCAGTTTGTGAACAGTCCACAAAGCAGCATGTGGCCTAGCATTATCATGAAGTAGTATGATGGTCTTCTTGCCGGGCTCTTTTCTTGGAGAGCTGTCTGTAAATTATCCAATTGCTGATAATACCTTTCCGAATTTAGCATTTCATAGATGGTGGCCCAAAGCGCGATTTATTAGAAAGGTCGAAATCACCTTCTTGAGTGTCGTACAAAATGCAGTGACGTAAATGAACTTTGTCAGTAGCCAAAGGTACAACACGATCGCGTCTCATTTAATACTTTCATGAATCATCTTCGTTTCAGTTAATTTGCTATCTCAGTACGTATAGATTCAGTGACAAAGAGAGAGCCAAATATGCGTCAAAATAAGAGGTGCAGGCATCCGAATACATCTTTCATTCTTGCTCTTATATTAATTCAATAGATATTGACAAATAAATATACGATTAAGCACTACGAAATAATTGCAAAAGTAGATACAACTAACACGCTGTTTATGGCGAGATGAATTTAAATTCATAGGAGTAAAGGAAGATCAACATTATCAAAATTTTAAACGAAATGTAACTTTCCACTTAGCAAAATATAAAATATAACGAAATCTAACCTATGGTAAAAAGATAGAATAAAAATTAACATTACTTTAACTTTTAATTGCGCTGAAATGTATCAAATATATTCAAATGTTTATAGTAGATTCTTTGATATAGCATTAATTTTACTGCATGTAAAGTTTAGAAATCATGAGAATTATAGCAACCAGAATGCAAGATGTTAATCAACATTTGGCACTCCAATTAAGTGACCAATTTACTTTAAAATTTGTTTGTTATGTACAGGATTTAGACGCAAAATTACAGCCAAGCCAATGATTCACGGTTGCACAAGCAAATCTTAAGAAAAGTTCGCCCACAATATTGTGCAGTTCTTGAATTCCGGTGGCTGTATTTTAATTGCTTTGAATTTCAAAACGTAGATTAAATAGTAGTATAGGAACAATCAAATATGCTTCGCTCTCTCGGGATACGCCCGCTTCGCTCGCTCATCCCTTGTGGAATGGAGATCCACTAAGAAATCAACATGCTTAATTCATTGGAAAACATCTCAATCATAAAATCAATTTAATTTCTGCACCATTCTTATGTAAAAATATAAATCCTCCAGTACTTTAACACTATACAAATATGTTACAGGAATGTTGAGTGGAGACAATCCAGAATTTCTCAAATTTGTTGCTGTATGACAGTAGCGGCATCATTTTTATAGATTAGCTATAATACGTAGATGTGCAATATATACATAAAAAAGTTTCAATTGAGCCTTATGCTCAATCTCTTAATTTAGAAGCCTTCCAAATGTTCAAACAATGTTTTTCCATCTCAATGGCTCGATATCTTGGCGCAACTTTGGATTTAGGTTAATTTTGAGGTTACATTTCACTGCTGACGTTTCATTGACGCCACCCTCCGTGGCTATATGCTAAATTAAAGAACAGCTCTCGTACGCACAGTTGTTGGGGGAACCAATATCGAGGGGAAAGACAATGTTGTCATAAATCAAAAGCAAATGAATACCGAAAATTTGGTTTTGCATCGAAACAAAATTTTATTCCGCGCTCTATAAATTCTACTTCTTGCCTTATAAATTTCATTCCTCGCTTTACACTCACAACGCATAGCTGGACTCAATAGCATAGAATCTCCCACTTATTTCAATCAATAATATATACAGGGGATTGTAGGACCCCCGGTATAGCTGGTTATAAACATCTCGCTCTAAAAATCCTTTATTATGAAAATTATACAAATTATGCGACATATCTTCGTGCGCCGTGGATTTTCCTTACTGCTTTCGGTCACGCTTGTTCGTAAACGCCATAATTGGCCATGTTATAAATTTTCTCCGACTTTGTACAAATTTTACACAGTACTATTTATAGCAGCAAGAATTTTTTATTTAATGTTAATAGCAGCAACAATAATAATTGTGACTAAGTTTTGCCCAAAATTGCAACAGCGCTGCTAAAAAAAATAAATAAATAACGCAAATACACTTTGAAATCATAACATTTTGAAAGTTTTTGCAAAATAAACAAGTGGAATCTATATCGTCGCATAGCAAAGATAAGAAAAATCGCTACCTCGTGTCACCCAATCGATGGTTTTGACTATTTTCATTATCAAGAGATGATGAAAATGGACAAAACATTAAAGCATGCATGTGTCCTTCATTATCGAAAACATAAAGCAGTGCGTAGAAAGCCTTAAATTTGCTAATGCCCAAAATTGATAAGGCGATCCTTTTATTGATGTAGATGTGCCAAGTAACCGATAATATAGCGGAAGAGGCCAGAGGCTATCATAACATGGGCTTTTTGTTGTAATTCTGATTCGTTGGCCCAAATACTTATCGTTTTTAACTACGTCATTTTGTTTTATTGTTTGTATACAATACCGCGTGCGAAATTTTGAATTGATCGAATTTTGCTGCGCTAGCCTAGAAATGCGCCTAAATATCGATTGGCGCCACTTTGCTCAATTTAGCTTTTCAAGCAGCTCTTAAGTCGGTGACATCAAATCATTATGATATTTATATTAAGTCTTGTTATTATGCAAAGTTTTAGATTATTTTTAGACATAATTTCATATAATAACAATTGCTTAAAACAATTTTTATACATCCATAAACAAAAGACTATTAATTTATAAATAAGTTGATACATTGTTTCTTCACGGAGAAATGTGTGCTAAAATATCAGAATCGCTTCTTAGTAGCAATGTCATACTTTGTTTGAGAGTAACCTTGTCCTTCTCATATTAAATTTCGTATTTTTAAAAATTGCAAATTAAATACCAATTTTCTCTTGTCTTGCCACATTCAAACTAAAACGGCATCATTTCTTTTGCAAATAGCTTCATCGTTTTTCAGCTGACAAATCTTATTGTTCCCATTTCTATTTTTCTCACAATAAATATTTATTAATAATAAGGTGTTAATGATACCAAATTGTAATAATAATAAATTGCATAACGTAGGGCCTTCGCATAAGTACTTCTCCAATAAATTAAAAACACTATCTGCAGCCTCACCCATGGTTGCTTTGGTCCCATGATTTTCCAGAATAAATTTTCAACTTCTGACTTACATAATTCGTAGAATTTCATACCGTATCTGTACCTTATATTTTTTATATATTGTTTTAAAGAGTCCACCAAAGTGCAGCACCATTGATTCACTAATACATACTGACCCATTTGGTGCATATCAGTTCTCTATATATGAAACTGAATTTTGTTTATTAATTACACATTTATGTAATGAAAATACTGGAGATATTTTATTCAAAGTAATACCATTCGCTGCTTATACATCTGTCAATTTGTGGATACTGCCCCGAAATGTCTTGTTTTTTGAGCCGTTTTCGCAAGTTATTGAGCGCTGCCCAGCAAGTGCCCCTCACATTTACACAAATCTGTAGTACTTGGATGGAGCCATGTTTGGTGAATAAGCCGCATGCAAGTATTTACCAACTAAACGCCCGAATTGTGTCTTTGACAGGTTCAACTGTTTGCGATGGTCCATTGTCAGAGGCAAAATCAATTCATGCTGTCTCTTTGCCTCCACTATGGACGTTTGTCGCATGCTTGGTTCAAATTTACCATTTGTTGTAAATTGCGTTCAGTATTAACGTTTCCACCGTGTTTCAGCAAGTCAATAGATAACAACTTTTTGATTCTGCCAAATAAAATATTACCTTCGCACCAAAAGCGATTTTACCTTACAGTCGATACCGGCGGTTTACTTCGAGCTACTCACGATTTTTACGCTTTTAGAAATATATACAATTTCCTCACCAATTACTACTCAATATATTAATGATTTACTTTTGTAACTGGAAAGCAGCATTTCGCAAGTGTTTTTTGTTTTTCGGTTGTTTATTTACCTTTAACTGATTGTTTACTTTGCAATCCAATTATTCGTCTTCACAAAAAAGACAGGCAAAACAATTATAGATTTATTTATACTTAGTCTATTATTTCTGGTTACTCGTTAACTGAAATACGTTAAGAAATGAAGGCGCTTCAAAACATATATTAAATGTGACGAAAACGTGACCAGACGTTGCAAAACGCCAGCTCAGATTTTGTTATACAAATCGAGATAGTTATAATTTTATTTAAACCTAACCTATCGACTATACACCAATTTTTATGCCAAAACCGCTCAAGTTTTTTAGGTTTTTGTGTGTTTATTTCTTAATACTTCGCTCGCTCAACCCGAGTAAGCGAAGCTTGTTTGGCTCTAAATCGATTTAACTTCGCGAGGACTATTTAATTCTTGTTACACTGCGGTTCTAGTAACGAATGAAGTCACTGGAAATACAAATCAAGATAACTATGGTTTTATTTACACACCGATTTATGTCCCATAACCGTACAAGCTTCGCTTACTCGGTAGCTCGTTAAAGAATGACGACGCTTAAAAATATAGTTTCAAATTTGATTAAAACATGTAACATGTAAAACGATACAAATGCAGTTTTTGACGTTATGCGAGTTAATTTTTTCACCTTTTTAATCTTTCCCATGACCTACAGATGTATAGAGGCGTCATCTCGCGACACATTTCATTGTTTAGCAAGTTTTTGCTGCGTTTAAGCGTCATCCACGTCTACTTATGGTTGCAATTTGGTGTCTTCAACCTTCTTGGTGGTCTTTTACGTTCTTCGTCGCTCAATATTGCCCATTTTGGATTTTTAAATCTCCCAAAACACTTCGCTTTACCAAGAGCATACTCACTATAAGGTTCGACGACCATTTGAAGGGGTTCTGCGGCTGCTTTTTTAAATGGCACCGAAAAATAAAAGCTACCCGCAAAATTAAATGTTCACGCACGAAATGTGACATGTCCAATTCTGTGAAAAAATATGTTGTATGAAAATTTTAGTCAGTTAACGGTATTTGTCAAATAAAAATATAAGGAAACGGCGCCAATGCGCCGGTTTAACAGCGCCTACATTGACATCTAGAGGAAATTCGAGGCTCCTGTAAATTATTTGTGCAATCTATCAAGTTTGTTTATTTCAAGAGACTTTCCCGTGGCATGTAAATTGCACAATATTGATCGAAATCTATTGCAACTCAAACCGGATTTCCAAAATCACATGTACAGCGGAACTGCATCCCAATAAGTTGCAGTTCATTACATTTACCCATATATAGAAGTAATTCGAGAAAAACCTTCGTTTCATTCGTTTCATCTTTCATTGGTAGCCTTCCACGCAGAGAATCTACGACTTCTTCGTAAAATTCCCGAGTTATAAATCCATAGTGAGGCTTTTACTTTGGTCTACTAAAACCGTTAAAAACAATTGTGATAATCATATCCAACAATTTTCCAATAATTTTGATGCCAATTTTTAGTCCGATGATTTCACCAAAAGAAAACTTGGGAGGTTTTAGCCTATATATCGCAAAAGAATCCCTCTTCATTAAGTTAAACATCAAAAAATATATTGCAAAGTTGCTTTCAACAGCTGCATCGTTAATGGGTCATGGCCAGTTCGTGAATCTTTAGAAAACTCAACAATATCTTCCCATTCATTTTCACTCAGATCAAAGCAATGCCCAAACTCTCCACCGGTCAATTTTCTCTTACACCCCATATTATAAAACTCAAACGGAAGTAATAGAGAACGAATAATACAGTGTTAAGTACACGATAGATGATGCAAAACTGAACAAATTGGCTTCATAGCCAACGGTTCATGCAACACGTGAAAAACATTTAGTTACATCCAAGCATTATTATTTATTTGGAGCCTTAATTTTCGTAAGCTGGCATGTAGAACATTATCTACAAGAGTTTAGTTTGAAGTGAATATTCAAAGAGGCGACAGTTAGCCAAACCAGAGATTGATCTTAACAATTTCTTTCGGGAACAACATGATCTATTACGAAAAATGAACTCTGGGAATGATGGATGTGGCGGGAGCCACGCTACAGACATAACTGATGATGGAAAGTTTCGAGATAATTAAAAATTTTACAAGAAAGTAACCCCGAGTACGTGGTGCGCTACTACATAGTTTCCATATTAAAATAAGGCGGAAAATAAACAAAGTATTCTAAGTGCACTTTTCCCAACTCCGTGCAAAACTAGAGCAACAACAAAAAGTCTAAAATTTACAATGCTAAGCGGCGATAATCGCTGTAATAATTAAGATTAATTGGGCAAGGCAAATATCCACAAAAATAGGTTTATGCAATAAAGACATTTATTTCAACAAGCCCGATCTCGTTTGCGAGCTCGTGCTAAGATTAGCTAACGTATCCCTAAAAATTAGAAAGCGGCGGAAAAAGCAAATAGGCCTCACATCAATGGCACGCAAGAATTTTGCTAAATGAAGATAAGAAAAAACCACCCCAGACCCCGCAATAATTTCTCGTCTGCACACCAACACCAACCACCCATCGTATAATAAGAAATTTAAATGCGCAATAAAGCCAATTTACCCAGTGGGCCGTGGCGCAGACAAGGATTGAAAATTACAGGTCAGTCAAGGTAGAATGTATAATAACTCCCTGATAGAGGTAGGTATCTATAAAACGACTTTTTCTGATTATACGTTTCTTCGCGTTGCCCGAGACGAGACGAAGATTTGTATGATGCAACTTTTACCGAGATGAATATTGATTTCTGCGAATATCTACGTCTACCTATCCGATCGCTGTAGTTGAAAATTTTATAACAAAAACGAGCACGATCGATGAAAACAGCAAGGAGGTTAAAATGCGCATTAACGGATCAGAAGGTCATTGTTAAATTGACAAATTGGCGAGATTACACTATAGGAAGTGATAATAAGTCAGCTGTCGCAGTTGGCGTTGTAAGAAACAAAACAAAATCAGCCAATGGGCTCGATTAAATTTGAATTCGGCTGTTTTTCGCCAGATCATCACGAGTTAACCCTCAGAAACGCGCACCTCTCTTCCCCATACAAATTCACAGCCACGACCGCTATTAAAAAGTAATTTGGTAAAATCGCGAGGCACAGAAAAAGCGCGGCTTATAATTGAATGGAATTAGAATTCATTAATCTTCTTTGAGTATTTAATCGCAAAATTAGGAGAATACACTGACCTACTATATTTTTAATTTACTTTACGTACTCTTATTTTAATTGACTGTTTTAGTTGATCTTTGAGATCTTATTTAGCCCTCTTACTTTAGTTTCAATCAGCATACTTTCGTTTCGTCCGCCTTTTTTTATTGTTACTCGACGGACTCGTATATTAGATACACTTTGGCGTAATTTAGTTTGTTCATTTAGTATACGCATTTAATTTACTTAGTTTTCATTTTGAATTCCAGATTTCGTCTGTTACAGTCTGCGCCAGTCAGCAAAATTTCACAAATGTTAATTATTACGCCCGATTAAAATCAAAACCGTCTTAAAAATCTGGCTTTGTTGACGCAATAAATGAAATCTATTTATAATTTCGACCCGTTGGTTCGATCCCATTAAGGATCTTCCTTAAAAAAAAGCTATCGTGTCGAATGCTGGGCGGAAAAAATTGATTTAGACGTAACAAGGGAAAGAGCCTAAGAGTAATAAAAATAGAAAAAGTTGCGTCTCTCCCTTATATGAGCTGAAAAAGGGGAAATTCAATGCAGTGTAGATAACCCATATACCTTTTCCAGTCAATTTATGCCCTACGAGTCACCCTGCCAATCGATCTCTTTGCCACATTCTTTATATTCGAATTTTTAGAGTATCGTTCCCGATAAAAGAGTCGACAGCACTGCGTTTGTCTTCTTGAATATATATTTCAAAATTAATACTTACGAGCACATATTTGGGGGTTCTCATCAGATTTATCGCCACAATCATCGTCGTCGTCGCAAGTCCACGACCGGGCTATACACTTTTGATTCGCACATCGAAATTGTTTTAGAGCACAAGAAGTTGGTTCTGAAATAAAAAAAAAACCTCGTTTATCCTAATTGTTTTATATATTTAATCAGTAATTGTCTACATATTTCTCGGTCATTTCGATTTTCTTTGCACTTGTATAATTCAGTATTTTTCAAGACGTGTAGAAATCTATGGTTTCAATGTATGTATATGAAAGTACCACTTGCGGTACTCCGATATGCATATAGGCACTACTATTAGGCACCCCAGGGATGGCGAAATGTATCCAGGAAGGCATCGCGATCGAGTTTTTTCATAACCTCGATGCCTTCTCAATTCTTCGGATGTATGCGAAACTGCAAAATGATATTTTATTCAATACTTGCTATCGGAGGGTCGAGCTTCCGACGCCTTTCGAACTGCGATGTTCTCTATATTGCAATAGATTCCGTACCCCCGCCCTACAAGATTATTTTGCCGAAGTATTTAATTCTCACGGAATTTCCTATTGTATGCACTGACCTGCAAAGAAAATCCTATTATCGTACAAGAACGAACTACTCCACAAGCGATGAATTTATGCCATCACTTTGGATACACCAAGTCCTGATATTCCCAGCCTCAGGATTCTCCGTTCCAAGGTTACCCGATACCGCGAGGTTCCCCAAGACGTTACCATGCGTTGATTGAGGCAATTCCCTCGTTACGTTATCTCCATGGCTCTCCAGATGCTTTCTGCTTCCTCTCTTTGTGCCACACGCATCCATTAAAAGCTCCCAAAGCAATCAATCTACCTTCAATATACCGAACGGCCTTTATAGCCCTTTTGCTTTCAGGTCGCTTTAATTGAATGTTATTTACTTATTGTTACTTGATAATTGAATGCTGTTTACAAATAGACTATCGTTAAAAAGAATACAATCATTCATGAAAAAACGAAGAGAAGAATGCAGTCAATGACATTTTCTCATCGAATCAAAAAATGAGACATCACGGTCAACCCAGATCCATATTGGATAATTCGCTAGACAGGCCGCGGCACAGAGCGGGCAAGCCTTTAGCCCAGAATTCTGCGCCTGCATTTGTGCTTACGTCTCTCTCGATGCCAAGGAGAATAGATTCGACCATCCTACTTGGCATGTTCGTAGTACTTTGCACACACCACTGCATGCACAGTATTGTGTACACAGTATCCTTTTGCTGCGATCTCTGCATTCAGCGGCCGCTTGAATTGAGTCTCTAACTTTAGCTTATTCGCTATGAATGAAGTTATGTATCTAGATCGAACCGAACCAGTTCTCAGATTGCAGCAATTTTCCATCAGGATGCTATGCAGCTTATTGAGCATCCGTGCAATCTTAGTTGCCTAAGCAACGCATTAAAAAGACGTCTATAAATTCTCGCAACCATTAATTAGATTGCCCGTGAAAATTGACCTATTTTCTTTGGACATGAAATACAGTTTATATATTTACTTCTGAGAGACTGCTTTTTCTAGAATGTGTTTTTTCTAAAGCGAGCTTAAGAGATTTTTTTCTTGGGCGTATTAAAGGGATTTCATACATACATAAACTCGCTCGCAAGCATTTTAAAATCAAAAAGCAATCTGCTTCAAAGAAAATGTTCTATTTATGTGAATATCTTCAAAGATGAGCGCAATTAAACTCTCTGGAGAATCACAAAAATTGCATATTTCACATCGCTTTAACGGGAGTGTATGTAATTCCCTTAAGCGAAACAAGTAGTAAACTGAACGTAATGCAGTTTTCTATCTAATAAAGTCGACAAACATCAAAAACTCGATTTGTATTTGCTACAGTGTCGTCCTGTAATTGATACTTGATTTATGCAAAAATTAAAATAAAACAACTAAACTGCAGTTAGAGGATAAATATACGTCTTTTACGCAATTGTATTATGTATTCGTTACTAAAGTAGACTCTTAACATATATTAGGTTGGGCAAACATTATTTTCACTTTTATTTCAACTCTTGATTTTACATGTTTCGCATTATCCGATTTAATTCAAATAAGGACCGTTTTGATTTATAGTTTATTGCCATTTTATAGGTAATTTCATAATACCCCCCTCATAGTATCCCCGGCTCTACTGGCGAAAAACCCAACTAACCCATTTTTACAATCTTATGTCGAAGCTAATTTCTTATCACTAAGGAAGTTTTGTATTGATAAAAAAGATGGTAATTATTTGGGGCCAGACCTGGATTATAAAGTAGACTCAACACATATTAAGTTGGGCAAATATTATTTTTACTTTTATTTCAACTCTTGGTTTAACATGTTTCGGATTATCCGATTTAATTCAAATCTGGACCGTTTTGATTTATAGTTTATTGCCATTTTATAGGTAATTTCATAATACCCCCCTCATAGTATCCCCGGCTCTACTGGCGAAAAACCCAACTAACCTATTTTTACAATTTTATGTCGAAGCTAATTTCTCATCACTAAGGAAGTTTTGTAATGATAAAAAAGATGGTAATTATTTTTGACCAGGTCTGGACTATAAAGTACCAACCATATTAGGTTGGGCAAATATTATTTTCACTTTTATTTCAACTCTTTATTTAACATTTTTCGGATTATCCGATTTAATTCAAATATGGACCGTTTTGATTTATAGTTTATTCCCATTTTATAGGTAATTTTATAAAACCCCCCTCATAGTAGTCCCCGCTCTACTGGTGAAAAACCCTACTAACCCATTTTTACAATCTTATGTCGAAGCTAATTTCTCATCACTAAGGAAGTTTTGTAATGATAAAAAAGATGGTAATTATTTGGGGCCAGGTCTGGATTATAAAGTAGACTCAACACATAATAGATTGGGCAAATATTATTTTTACTTTTATTTCAACTCTTTTTTTAACATGTTTCGGATTATCCGATTTAGTTCAAATATGGACTGAATTATTTTATTGTTTATTGCCATTTTATAGGTAATTTCATAATACCGCCCTCACAGTAGCCGCGGCTCTACTGGCGAAAAACCCAACTAACCCATTTTTACAATGTTATTCCGAAGCTAATTTCTTATCACTAGGGAAGTAAATACTTGGGGCCAGGCCTGGATTATAAAGTGGATGTCTCAAAACTTCTGAACCAAGCTGCCGGAGTTTCTGACGAGTCGCTACAACCGTATGTAGTTTGGCGTTGTCGTGATGGAAGAAATCCTATTCTTGTTAGCCAATTCTGGCCGCTTCTGGTCATTTGCTAGTTTCGAGTGGTCCAACTGGTGACAGTCGAGGTCCGAATTTAGTGTTTGGTCATATGGACATAGCTCATAGCAGATGATTCTTTTACAATCCCACCATATGCACAGTAAAACTTTCGTGGCCGTTAAGTCGTTTTTGGACACCGCTTGAGACGCTTTACCGCACTTTGATCACGATAGTTTTCACACAATATTGACGTATGAAGCCCTTCTAATCTACAGTTGCCTTTTAAGAAATGGTTCGAGTTCCTTCCGTTTTGCTTCACAGATGGAAATTCCATTTATTAGCGCCAATTTGCAGGACAACCAAACATCGATTTCTTTTTGAATCCAGCTTTATGCAAATGGTTTAACGCTGTTTTGTAATCGATACTTAGCTCCTGAACAATGCTAATACTGCTAACATACCGGTCTATTTCGATCAAATCCATTATTTTATCGACCTTGTCAACAACAGGCTTAACTATGCGAGGTATATCTCCAACATCGGAAACATCAGCACGGAATCAATAAAACCACAATTATGCGTAATTAGCCATGATAGTATCTGGAGCGTAAGCACTATTCACAATTTTAATCACCTGGCTTCTGTCTTCGCCTTCACCAAAGCAAAATTGTAAAACATGCCTTATTTTCCTCTTTGTATACTTCCATTTTTTACCCTTTATAAGTCACAACTGTATCTACTAATCAAAAACCTTCAGCAGTTAAAACCTTAAAATAAACGCTAAGAAAAGCATATAAAAGTTTATGCCGCTACTGAAAAGTTTAAGCTTAAAATTTGACAGACCTTCTCATTTTGAGAAACTTCGAATTTATTGTGATTATTTTTGGTATGTGTAGATAAACTATCGATCTGTAGCTTTCTACACACTTAAAAATCGACTGAAAACCGGTAGATTATTTCAATATTTCGAGATCGGAGTACCGAAGTTTGACAATTTCATATTAAGTAGGCCGTGGAATGAGAAACCTGCAGATTTTATACATGCACTAAAATTGTAAAATTTGTGATTACAAGTCCTAGCTGAGGCCATATTTTCATAAAATAAGTGGATTCACATGGACGCATAAATGAGCAAGCTTAAAGTCTTATACAGCGTAATCTGGCGCCGTTTCACCATTTTGGTAGGTTTTGAAATTGTTAGCGTTAGAAAACATCAAATGTAGAGTCACATTTAATACAAATTGCTATTTTTTCAACAATTGGTATTATAATGCGTCAAGGGAACGAAATGCATACGATATGTACATGTACGTATACGTAAATGTTGAGTGGGACCTATCTAGGATTTATTGCTACGAAACTAGTTGCATATTTTGAATGATAATTGTTAATTTAAAACAAAAATGTTTGATGAGTTTTGATAACCTCAGGATGATAAGCTAATTAAGATAATGTTGATTTATGCGCAATTAAATACAAGGCAACTGTTTTACTTGCAAATAGCAAATAAGGGACACATCAAACAAAAAAATATAGAATATCAATTTGATGTCTGCATTTTTTGTAAATCTTCCAGTACTCTTATGCCTTTTTGAGTGACGAAACTTGAGACTTTTGCTACATATTAATACAAATAATTCGGGAAGAGACTAGAGACAATCCTAATTTTTAATTTTCTCTTGAGAATAAAAGTATTTGATAAGCTGGCTCCTAATTTTTGCTTTCCCGTACATAGGTATAGTAAAGGCAAGGTATACCAATTATCTCGAGATTTTGACGGGTTTTTAAGTTATGAGGGTAGCTGAATTTATTCTAGCAACTTTTTGCAGGCTGTGTATGAAAACCGGATAGCGCTCAGGCCGTTTGAGCTGGAGCGTTGAAGTTTAGCATACGGTTATTAAGTCAAAATCTTAGATCTGTGTCTAGGCTAAGGACAAATGGGAGCCCCGGAAGTGCCTTTTTATCTACACAGTATTTAAACTTTTCCAAGGAAACTAATTGCTAAAATAGAGCTAATGAATTAAAATTTCGTACACACATTAATTACTAAAAAAAAATAAAAAGGTACAATATTTCAACATGTTCGTAGCACTGGAAGTGCTATTTGTCAAATTTTTGCATATTAAGTAATGACAAGTAGGAGCCCCGGAAGTGCCTTTTTATTTACACAGTATTTAAAATTTTTTAAGGAAACTAATCGCTAAAATAGAGCTATTGAGTTAAAATTACGTACACACATTAAATACTACAAAAAATAAAGAAGTATAAAATTTCAAATTGTTTGTAGCACTGGGAGTGCTATTTTTAAAATTTTTGTATATAAAGAACAAGTAGAAGCCCCGGAAGTGCCTTTTTACCTGCACAGTATTTAAAATTGTTCAGGGAAACTAATCGCTAAAATAGGGCTATTGAATTAAAATTACGTACACACATTAAATACTATAAAAAATAAAGATGTACAAAATTCCAACATGTTCGTAGCACTGGAAGTGCAATGTTTTAATTTTTGAATATTAAGTAAGGAATAAAAACTTACAAAAATGCTAAAAAGTGTAAAATACCAACTAATTTTTTTGTAAATTTGGAAACTGCAAAATGCATATCGGAAGGGTTTCGAGAATTGGAAATAGCTCTGGTACCTGAGTAATATAGGTCAGGGGGATTCTTTTGAAGGGGACAAAATAGATATTAACGAATAACTAAACATTTTACTTCATATTAATTTTAAAATACGCATATAGTGGAAAAGTAAGCTTCGCTTACTGAGAATTCGCTCTCTTCAATCCTTCATCTTTCATAAAGTGAAGATGCATTAAGAAATATACACGTTAAAAATGTCGAAGAATATGTATCATTCATTTATATAGAGCGGAGACATGACCTTAGAACAAATTTCTAAAGAGGCGAAGTTTACTTAGAGACCAGACACACAACTTGTCTTTAGACCATGTTTCTAGTTCTAGAAAAGACATTTTGACTCTGTTGGCGTTTTTAATTTATTTAGCAGTTTATATTTTTTGGTCTGTTAATTTTTCATTAATAAAGCCATGTTTGCTGATGTAAATTACAAAGTAGCCATAATTTTGATTAGCA
Source organism: Helochares maculicollis (assembly GCA_033557835.1). Classification (NCBI taxonomy): domain Eukaryota; kingdom Metazoa; phylum Arthropoda; class Insecta; order Coleoptera; family Hydrophilidae; genus Helochares; species Helochares maculicollis. The sequence goes on from JAWQRO010000103.1 coordinate 52,180, forward strand.
CTTATTACATCGAATACGATGAAAATGTGCTTTCATATTTATTAAGCTTTACAAGTTATCTGTCTCTACTCGTAATTTTCAAGCTGTTCCTGAACGTTCACTTGACGTAAGTCACCAGACTATGCCAAAACAAATTTGTGTAGAAAACTGCGTCAAGAGTAATTGTAAAATATCAAATTTTAAGCGCTTAATAGTATTCTTGTTAATCTCTGATTGGATTAGATAGCAGGTGAAATTATTTTCAAGAAAGTTAAGGTTATAAAATTGTGCACTTCGCCGAGAAGACACAGAGTATGAAATTTGTTTTCAGATAGTTTCCAAGGCGAAGAGAAGTCTTAATAAAGATGGTCTCCGAGAAAACCGCTAGAGCCGCAAGACATAAAGCATTTGTTAATTATATAATCGATTTATGGAGTAGGAGTAAACTTCATAAGATTTTTGTAACTATGCATTTGACGAATGTCGCCTAACAGTTATATTTATCTACGACGCATTATTTACTTCTAGATTTTAAAATTCCGTTTTATTGATTTTCCCTTCCATTGAATTTGCCAGGAAAATAGTGTCTGAAATATTTTTACCCGAGAAGTATGATTTCCAAACGTGGATATGAAGTAAAGGCTTTCTCATAAATTTGTTATCTGTACGATTTGCTTCCATGTAGTAAGTGGTGATCGTTATTAAATTTAATATAGGGTAGATCTGCACCAAAGAAACTTTAATTGATGCTTAAAATAAATATTTTTTGTAGGATACAGATTTTATATTGCTCAGTTTATGGAGATTTGTGCTCTCACGAATGGGGATTAAGAAAATCCTAGTTAATGGCGCCCAAAGTCTTAAAAATAGGAATTTTATTGACATTCTACGCGTCTTGACACCCTATTAATTGCTGCGTAGCAGTAACTGTAAACAAAATACAAATGTGGACGTTTTTCTATTTGGAGGGAATATGCACAGGACTTGAACTAATCGTACCGTTTCGATCCTTTGTTCTGGAGATTCTAAAATCAAATTGTAAATCATATTTTAATGCGTAAAAACATTTCTAAATGAAAATGGAAACGAGTATATACGTCAAAGGTAGTAAAAATGTAAGAAATATGATACTTGAAATTAAAATGCTCGCAGTTTGGCCTTTCGCTCGTCTGCGAATTCCTTAAAAAAATAAATCGATACCGTTTGTTTTGCCTCTAGCTTCTCTCTTGGAAATTCGCGTCTGCTACAAATCTAAGCTACTTTTAGATTATTTATTATTAAAAACCTTGAAACAAATTCTTTTCCATTAAAGCCCCGAACAAAGGAAATGAAAAATTTAAAACCGCAGGGCTATGCCCTTTAAAATACTAGATAGACTTCATCTCACATTCAAAAATAAACATAATTCTCGCAAAAATTGTACTGATTCAGCATATCTAAAAATTGTTGAGATTTTATTTATTAAAATGAATGATAATAACAACAGAAAGTTATAAGCATTCAAGTCTCGTGTCTTCTACAATTGTCATGGCATATCCATTCTTTACCTTATTTCTTCGTTTGAAGGCATATTTATGTATACTTCATAGTCTGAAGCCTACTCTACAACTATATATCTGTATTGCATTTTGCTTTCAATCAATATTTAGTATATATATATATTATTTTTCCAATTATATCTGCTGTATAATGTCGAATGTAGTTGCTTGATAATTATTCTTGTTTGTGCTACTACATTTTTTACGTCGTTTTCAGTTGTAATATTTTGAAGTAATGCAACCTAGGTACGTTTAATGATATCTTTCTCGATCTGTAGGTATTTGGCATTTTTGACTTTTGCTATTGAAAATTTCGTCTTGATTTGGTTGATTGCCCTTCAAGCTTGTCAATGGTCGTCTGTAAGCGCCCGAACAGTATAATTATGATCTTCCTCGTCTTGCACTAAGAGAATTAGATCGTCTGTGAACCTTAATTTACATGGGAATGGGAGACACTCAAGACTTTCACATTTTTCTCCAATCCTCTAGAGTTTGTTCAAGATAGATTTTTGACACAAAATGGCTGCTTAAGATTCCTAGTAAATTGGAAATTGTTATCCTATTCTTTGCTCTTTTCGGTACTACTACATGAAGTATAGTAAAAAACTATTGCGATACAAAAAAATAGGGTCTCCAGACTTAGAGGGTCCCCCAATCTGGTTTGGCCATTTTTTGCATGGTGTCTGTGTGCATGTAAAATGAGGCTATTAGTTGAAATTTTGTCCACAGCTGAAATGCTACGAAAAAACAATAAATACAAAATTTTAACATGATCGGAGCACCGGAAATGCTTTATTTATTTTGTAAATTTGATACACCGACATTCATTCCTTGTATTTCTTTTCACGACTAATGAAAATCGGATGAAATGAAAGTGATAGCACGTAATGCAAGACAGAGCAGAACAAATTTTGGAAACCACTTAAGTTTAGATTTAGAAATTAATGTTTTTCACTATGGCCTATTATTGTCGAAATATAATTGAAAATCAAACAATATTAGCCGAAAATCACTAAAAACAGGGCTTTGAGTTAATTAATTTATCCTACCGCCAGCTGTATATATATTGTATATATGTATAGCGCCAAGGCTTAGCTCTTAAACTCTGAAGGCTACGTTATTGATATCAAACTCTAGATATGGAAAGCAATTGCGAGAACATCAAGCACAAAATAAGCATCGCTTGCTCGAGATCCACTCACCCCGCTCGCTCATTCCTCAAAGAAACATAATACCTTTAGAAATAAACAAACTGAGAAACAGAAAGACTAATCGTGGTCAAATTGTGAATCGACAACAGCTTACTATTTTGAGTCGCAAGCGTGTTCACTCTTTATACTCCCACTTCTCGAAAGTTGAGCGAGCGAAGCTTGTTACATTCGTCTTTCTGCTTATGTACTCTATGTATATTTTCAAATTATAAAGTAATTCTAGTAATTAGTCATTGAAGAGAAACGATTTGTAAACTCTTTCGGTGAGAAAGTTTTCCTAGAATAAATTTATTTTTTATAAACTATTTCCGTTAGTATTGAAAACCTAATATATCAGAGTAGTCACAAAACAGAAACTCTTTAGCTTCGCTTACTCGGGATTCGCTCGCTCATCCCTCGCGCGCACACACACACACACCAAGAAATTAAAGTGCTTATAAACTCAGCACTGTGATTTGTTGTTGTTTTACATATTTATTACATTTGGTGTAACATATTTGACAACGTATTAATTATGAAAATTTTAAAATTTGTTTGCATTTTGGCATCGTACGTAAGTTTTCATTATTTAATTATTAGTCTCCGCAAATTGAGTGTCAATTTTTTTATCAATTCTCGAATGACATACGAGATTGGTCTATTTTGTCCTCTTCAAAGCAATAACCGCAAGATAATAATAATACACTAATGTCAGCGGTCTTCCAATCCTCGAAGCACTTCTGATATGCACTTTTTATTATATCTTCGAGTTCTTCCAGCAATGCTTAATCGCCTCAACCGTGGTAAATTTCCGTTCTTCAATGAGGGTTTTCAGTTTTGGGAACAGGAAAAGTCGAATGGGGCCAAGTCCGGTGAATACGGTGGCTGAGGCATTACTGGGGTTTTGTTTTTTTGCCAAAAATCACGGACAAGTAACGATGAGCGAGTAGGTGCTTTATCGTGATGTAAAAGGCAAGTTTTTCTTCGCACTACTTCAGGAAAACGACCCACAACTTCAAAATAATAGTTGTTCGACCATTTAGCAGGAACTCACGATGCCATTGCCATTGCAATTGAAGAAAACGGTGAGCAAAATCTTCACATTTGACCAAAGTTGACGTGTTTTTTAGGTCTTGACCCTTATGGCCACTTTCATTGGGATGATTGAGTTTTCGTTTTGACCTTATAATATTCTACCCAATATGACTCTTTCAAGCAAATCTGTATCGGGTTTGACGTCCTTCTGAATGGTGCTCATTCGATGGTTCTTTTGGACAAAATTTAGCGATTTCGGCACAAACTTGGCCGACACACGTTTTATACCCAAAATATTCTCAACAACTTCTATAATAGTGATTCAACGATCCTCCAAAGCAATGTTCTTCACTGCTTCACAGTTTTGATCCTTTGTTGACACGCTAAGGCATCTAGAAATGTCATTAACATCTTCTCGGTCCCCTATGACAAGTTTTTACCATTTATAGACATTTTTTGCTCCAAGTAGACTCGCGAAAAGTTACTGCCAACATTTAACTTACACTGAATTTTATTTTCCACGCAATATTTAATACAGATTCTTGAATTAACATTTTTGGGAAAAAGTGTCAAGTGCACCAAAACATATCTAACTTTTATATTTATCATAAGTAAACTAAATATGCAAAATGGCTTATATTGTCAATATTTGTTGGGGACTTGTGTGCCAATATAACGACAATAAGAAGAACGAAAATCCCGCTCTGAACCCAGCGTAATCATCTCTTATTTCCATTTTTTTAGATTCTTCTAATTTGCTTTCACTTTTAGTTTGATTATCACTCCAATACTTCGGCTACTCTTTATTTTAAAGTGAGTTTTATATATTCATAGATTTGATTTCGAAATCAACTTCTATTAATTTTTGGGTGAGTCGTTTGTTACATAATTCACATGAACTTTTGTCTTATACGATAATGTAATCGATTATGTATTGTTTAAGCTGTGTATTCTACACATACAACACGTATTTTTATATCTAATAAAAATCACATTGGTAATACTATTAATAGTAACGCAAATCCAGTCTGGGTTCCTGTTCATCTGGCCAACACTTTTGAAGAAGATTTTCTTCTTTGGGCTCCTAAGTATGATAAATCTTTGTTTACCTTTTAAAAACATGAATCCAAAATGTACATTTTGGACTTTATACAATATTTTTTGACTATCATAAAAAGTCTTGATACTGAATAACGAACTTCAAGCTGCCCCTGTATTGAAATTCACAAGCTAAATCTACTGCGATATTTGACACCAAACATTTTAAACTGTTTAGCAACAAACCTTATTGTTCGGCTTCATCTTCACGACAACAATTTTAAATTTAGGAGCGAGGAACAAGTTTTAAGGCAAAACAAGCATTTATACGAGGTGTGTTCAGAAAGTATCGCGAATTTTGTGTTTTTTCAAAAATGATTTATTTATTCATGAATATCTATTTTGTCCCCTTCAAAGTAATCGCCATGAGATATTATACACTTGTGCCAACGTTTTTTCCAATCTTCGAAGCACTTAAAAAAATCATTTTCCTTTATCTTGTTCAGCTCCTCCTTCGATGCCATTTTTATCTCGTCAATATTAGGGTAGTGTCGTCCTTTCATGGGCCTCTTTAGTTTCGGGAGCAAGAAAAAAATCACAGGGGGGCAGATCTGGGAAATATGGTGGCTGCGGCATCATTAGTGTGTTGTTTTTGGCCAAAAAGTCGCGCCAATTTTTGTTCTTTCACAAATCCGGGCGTTTCTGGCGGATTGCTTCACGCAAATTGCGCATAAGTTGCAGGTAATATTCCTTATTGACCGTTCTACCTTGTGGCAAGAACTCACGATGCATCACGCCCCTGCAATCGAAGAAAACGGTAAGCAAAACTTTCACAGTCGGTCTTGGCTCATTCCATTGAGATTATTGAGCTTTGGTTTCCACGTCATAACCGTAAACTCACGATTCGTCATCA
>JAWQRO010000104.1:0-57455 GCA_033557835.1 Helochares maculicollis
AGTTTTATGAACGTGGGATTATGATGCTGCCTGAAAGATGGCAAAAGGTCATTGATCAAAATGGGCAATACATTACAGAATAAAGTTATTTAGTTCCATGAAACAATTGTCTTTGATTTTCTAAAAAAATCCCCAATTACTTAGTTGCCAACCCAATAGAATGCTCAAAAAGTTTTCGATACAATAAGAAAGGGTGTTGCTTCTAGCCTAATTTTTGTGTATGTTGGTACAATCTTTATATGAACGTATGTGAACTTTCATTTCAATCTGTTAATTCATTTTTTGTTTACAAACCATTTAGTATCAACGTGTCACAGTATTTGTTTACAATGGAAATATTAAATATCGTGCAGTTATTGCATTTTTTGGAAGGTTTAAAAGTAAAAGATATTTATTAACCAATATCGAAAGTGTGTAAAGATTCTTCGCCTTCAATTAGTACAGTACAAAGATGGGTTGCTGAATAAAAACGTAGTTTTACAAGCTTTGAAAATGATCAATGTCAAGAACTTCTAAAAACAGCAACAACACCAGAAATCGTAGAAAAAACACGGGACATCATATTCAAAAATTGTCGAATTACTGAAAGAGGTTTAATGAAAGCCCTACAGTGGGCATCTCATTGGGCAGTGTAAGCAATATTTTGATTGACGCATTGGGTTTTTGAACGCTGTGTGCCCATTGAAATATGCCAAAAAGGCGTAGCGGTCAGTTTTTTGGGATGTGAAAAGACTTCTGTTTGTAGATTTCTTGCAAACTGATAAAAAAATAACGTCTGAATATTAATGCAGCCTTTTAGACCAGCTGAAGGAAAAAATCGTAAAAGATGTGCAGGTTTACAGATTAAAATAACCCTTTTCTATCAGCATCGGGTCACAAGAGCATTTTGACAATTAAAAAATCGAATTGTAAGATCAGCCACCGTATTCACCAAACTTTGCCCTTAGAGACTTCCATCTAGTTCCAGATTTAAAATGAGTGGACTTCATTTTTCGTCAAATGCTAAGGGCATATCAAATGTGGAAGCGTATTTTGCAGACCTTTAAGATTCTTACTTCAGAAATGGAATTTATAAAGTGGAGTATCAGTGGAACAAGTGTATTGATGTTCAGAGAATCTATACTGAATAATAAAGTGTAATTTAAACTATAATTTAGTTTTTTCTTATCGAACAGCAAACTTTATTGGACAACTAGTGCCACTTGGCCTATTATTTATAAATATTAGATAAAATTAGATATTCGTTCCTAACAGGGAGAGGAACAAAAGTGAAAATCGAAAATGGTACCTTACCAGAATAAACGTTGTCCTGCGTTCTTTAACTGATTTTTAGATTTTTAGAAAAGTCTGATAGACGAGGAAAACCTTTTAGAAAATGTCTGCTGTAAGAAATTAGTTTGACTCTTTTAAATATTTCGAAACTAAACAAGCGTGTACTGTCATAAATTAAATCCTAAAAGAATGCACCCAAAATTAAGGGTTTAGTCGTATTAACACAACCTATTATTTATAACAACTATTGTTCGTTCGTAATAGGCAGAGGAATTAAAATGGAGATCGAAAATGGTACTTTACCAGAATAAACGTTACCCTGCCCTCTTTAACTGATTTTTATATTTTTAGAAAAGTCTGACATACAAGGATAACCGTTTAGAAAATGTCTACTTTAAGAAATTAGTTTGATTGTCTTAAATACGTACTGTCATAAATGAAATCCTAAAGGAATGCATCCAAAATTAAGGATTTAGTCGTAATAATACAACCGATTATTTATAGCAACTGTTGTTCGTTCCTAATAGGCAGATGAATAAAAATGGAGATCGTAAAAGGTATCTTACCAGAATAAACGTTGCGCTGCTTTCTTTAACTTGGATGTTTAATGTGCAAATATCGGGAAAAACAGAATATATCCAGGATCGAATAAGACAAATCTGATGGTCTTATGAAAATGTATTTAATTTCTTATTGCAATACTTTGCATGGAAACTCGATGTCATAAAGTTTAGTAGTTTTGACCCCAGTGGCGATTTTAATTAATTATAAGGTCGAATATGTTGGAAACAAATCTGCACAGATTTCTAACAAGGATTAAGATCAAGAATCTCAGGTTGAAATTTATTGGCAAAAACTTTGATACGAGCTTTTAGTGCTTACAAATCAATGCCTTAATCTCATATTCGTCAAACACCAGAAATAAATTATAACATTAATCATGCAGTATATTTGAATCTAGTTTAACTAAAGCAATTTGTTCAATTTAAACTACAGCAGGAAAGAGTAATGTATCAAAATGAATAAAATTAGATTGTTAGAATTTTACACAGAATCACAGTTTCATACCAGGTAGCCGAAAATGGTACCTGTAACCATAATTCTATATTTCAATGGAAATATATTCACTGGGACACCGTTGATTCATTAGGTAGTTTTAAATCGAACTAATGCTTCGATATCAAATATTAACTGAGTAAAACAAGTAATTTTTTAATAAAATGTACGCAACGAAAATTTAATCCCATTTGGTAATATATCATAAATATGTATGAGAAGATGGTGCCCACTATTTTGGTGCAGTTTAGACAAGACGATTAAAAATTTGCTCAAAGTGTCCACAAATGCGTGCCAACGGATTTATATATTTACATAGTAGTAAGTACGAGATCTTAATTCAAAGAGTGGCGAATACCTTGTAGTTAAATCAAGAATTAAATTTCATTTGATAACAAACTCTTGAATTTTAAGCTTGCATACTAAATTTTCGTAGTATTTTCTATCGATAGACTGTTTTTCATAATTGAAAATTCAATCCAGTGTTCAGATCCAGTTGAAATATTGTCATATCAAATTTCTAATTATTTTTCCAGTGTGTACAATATTACTAATTGATAGCTCTTGACAACGACGCAAAATTCTGTTGAAACTGATCAATTCCAATGGACGTACATGCTTCAAAAATTAGTGTCTAGTATGTCTATGATTTCGCTACAATAGCTCAATTTTTGAACGTTGACATCTTTGTGTGTAATATTGTTTAATTTAAATTGTTTCAGTTGTATGATTTCAACATGGAATTACTGTTACCTTCTATTTACTGTAGCTACTAATAAATGATATGAGTGCTACATATTTTATAATAATGTTTATGTATATAACAGTGGATCACATTTTGGTCATAATAAACATTTTACAAATGAAGTTTTATATAACCAATAATCTTTGATAACGAATGCTAGAATTGGATCTGAATTAAAATGATACTAGTTTTTAAAATAGTCCAGCACAACGCATCATGTACCAAAAACGAGGGTGATCTACGACTCATTAGCGAGTGCAGACAAAAAACTGCCTTTTTGTATATACAAAAGATACAAAATTTCTATTCAATTTTTCACCTGGAAATTAAACTGTGAACAATCCAAGAAGAGTTGAGCTGTTCCACCCACGCTTGGCTCATTAGCAAAAGCTGAGCGCAAACGAATTGCCCCCTTTATGCCAAATTTGCTTATGATAACGCAGAGCGAAGCCTCTCCAGATTTTTAATGAGAATAGCATAAATGCGGTTAATGTAAATGGGAGGGCTTTGAGAAAAAAATTTAGAGGCTGTTACTAAAGCAAAGTCGTGTATTAACGTCAAATTCAAAATCTGGAAACCATTAAAAACTGAACTTTTCTAAAGTTTTGATAGTTTAATTTTAAGTTAGCCGAAAATGACTGTCGTCAATTTGTCGGGTGGCTTATTTCAGAATTTTCCATAAGAAAACTGCATATTTAAAGACATTGTCTAACTGAAATAAACAATCAATCGCCACTACCAAGAGGTGCATGAAAATGTACCTTTGTTACGCGGACATCCTACCGCTATCGTTTTCAAGAATACATTATTAATCGAACGACCTATTAGGCTCTCGAATTTCCCAGTGCACCAGCAGAGCACAACACATGAGCAAAACACGCTATAAATAATGACATATGCCCACTTTCTACCAAATCTAATTTCACATTTTACCACAATAAAACGTTATCCAATTGTATTAATTTTTAACTTCCTCTCCATCTAATTACGGTAATTTCGGGCCTTTGCCCTTACTACAACACAAAACTGCTCTGTTCTACTCTACTTCAGCATTAACTTACATAACAATACGCGGCCCCGGCTGCGGCCCCGCTTTTGCATCTCGTTTCCAATGAAAGAGATTGTCATGCGTTTGTTGCCACCGAAATGATTATAACTCTTTTCGTCTTTGTTTATTTATTTAATTGGTTTCGTCGATAGAGAGGGCGATAAAGCACAATAAATATTATACAAACCGTGTCCCCGTGTATAGCTGTTATCAAATAATGGATTAATCTGTGGTTAATCGCTTTCCATGATAACCAATACCACAGCAAACTCATTTACAGCGTATGTAAATAGATTTTGTATGTGCTATGTATATCTATGGATGTGTATATGAGTGTATGTATTATGGGTCTCTTGTTACCAAGCAGCTCATGTTTCACTATGTGTTTGCGTGTGGGTACCCCTGCCCTGCACAAAAGCATCGCATCGTGGCCAGATCTGATTACGCTCTCTTTCTCCTTGCTCTCTTTGTCTTCAAGTTCAATACACAAAACATTTTCTTGAATTATGCGTGAATATCACACTGTCCTATGTGCACCCAGGAAGCAAGCATATATTTTTGGTAGTTCAAATCAGACACATAATAAGCAAACGGTTTGTAAATTGGAGCGAAAATAAAAAGCAATGTTGACATTGTACAACTTTCTCCAGCTAGAGTATGGCTGTGTACAGAAAGACGAGCATATTTTTTTACTTGTCATATAATTTTTCTAGATAGTTTTTCTTTGCTCTCTGGCAATATTTTCTAAATATATAAAAACCAACGCAACATAGTTACAACTGGCGCTGTGAAATGTCAACATTTTACCATTTTTAAGTTTTAAAACTTGTTCATTCTTTAACGTATCCTTAAGCCGTGAAGCTTAACGATACGAACGATTCAGAAATATAGTTAAAATGCTATATTTTCATAATTTGCACCTCCGTTGTAGCTCAAGCAGTGAACTGCAGAGAAAAGTAGTCTTAGCTATGGGTTTTTGAAAATGAAAGTTTCTGAACTTCTCTTCTCTTGTCGTGAATTAACTCACAAATATTACAGTCAAAGTTAAGGGTTTAGTCGTGTTAACAGAGCCTATTATTAGGTTGGTTCAAATGAAATTGCCGATTTTTATTGACAAATAAAAATACGACTATTTTTTCTTACAAAACTATTTATTAATCAAACTAACCGCCAATTACATCAATGGTGCTTTTCCAACGAGTTGGCAATGCCTATATTCCGTGTTTGCAGAAATCCCCATTTTTAGAGGCCCTGAAGTCGTCAAAGGTGCTCATAATGTCAGTTTCGTTCGTAAATATTTTATTATTTAAAAATGAAACCAGATGTTTGAAAAATGTAAGTTGGTTGGAGAATGGTCTGGTGAGTACGCAGGATGTGGAAGAACTTTAATGTTTAATTGGTTTAATTTTGAAATCGTCAACTGTGATATGGTAGGCGCTTTACCATGGAGTAAGATTAATCCGAGTCTCTTTACTAAATTAACATCTTTATTCTTGGGGTATTAAAACATACTGTCTATTTCGCTACAGTATATTTCTGCCGTTATTGATTGACTTAAGAAATGATTCATGGATTATTCCGTTTGTATACCACCATACAGTGACCATTACTTTTCTTTGGTGTAATGCTTGGTTGGTTGTATGTTTAGAGACTTCATCTTTATCCAACCACTGTCCAGATCTTTTGCGGTTATTGTAAATAATCCATTTTTCGTCACACGTGAGAGCCCGATTCAAAAATGACTCTCGGTTGTTTCTTAACAATAAAGACGATGAGACTTCAAATCGTCTCTGTTGCATATATGTCGATTCATGTGGTATCGATTTATTCAGATTTTTTACCTTTCCAATGTCATCCAGATATCTAACAATGGTGAAACGAGAAACTCCAAGCCCTTATGCGCATTGTCGAAAATTTTTTTGATGATTAGACTCGACAATATTTTTCAATTCCATTTTATGAATTTTGATTTTGGTCTACCGTGGGGCCTGTTTGCAAATTTTGAAATTTTGAAAACCAAAATCTAACGGTCCTTTCATTAATGGTACCTGGTCATAATTGATATTAGTTCCTAATGAGCAGATGAATTAAAGTGGAAATTGGAAATGACATTTTACCAGAATAAACGTTGTGCTGCGCCCTTTATATATAAATCGAATAAGACAAACCTGTTGGTGATATGGAAATGTAATTAAGTTCTTATTACAAAACTTTGTATGAAAAATGTCTTCATACAGTTTTTATTAATTATAAGTACGATTATGCTGGAAACAAATCTGCACAGATTTCTAACAAGGATGAACATCAACAACCTCAGGTTGAAATTTATATATATATGCAGATATTTCAACCCATATTGTAGGGTGTAGACCCTTATTTTTGTTCTGTTTTGCACATCCTGTCCGATTGACGATAATACACTTTTTATCTAGCTATGTCTTTCGTACATTTTTCAAGTTTTGCTGTTGCTTGCTGTTCTGAACCAAATTGTTTCTGCGACCTTTCTAATTTCCATTCGGTAAGTCTTGTGGTCTATTCAGTATCAGCTCTTCCTGCGATGTGCTTAACTCATTGCCATTTATGTGATTCTATTCTGATAATGATGTCAGTCACTTTAGTTCTTTCTATTATCTAGTCATTTCTTTTTCTGTCCCACTATGATAGTCCTAAAATGCTTCTTTCCATAGCTCTTTGGGTAGTTAGAATCCAAGTTTCAAAGCCATCTCCTAATATAGGCATGATGCCATTGATCAGAGGCTTTCCTTTTTAGATAGAGGGACATTCTGGATTTGTATTAGGGGGTCCGGAAAATAATGTCGTTTCTGCGCATGTCGATATTTGATTCTCATTTGGTAGCTCATTACGTACTTGGAAGGCATGTTAAAGAGATTTTTGTATCATATTTGCTTCTGAATAATTAAGTATTAGACTTTTTTTGCAATTTGGGGTGAAATGACCAGCCAAACACCAGAAGAGTATATCCGGCATTGTATGCTTTTTGAGTTTCGCAAGAGTAATACCGCAACTGCAACGACTAAAAACATTTGCGATGTTTATCCAAGCTCATTGGACCTTCGAAAATGCCAAAGATGGTTCTCCAAGTTCAGATCAGGCAATTTTGATCTCTCGGACGCCCATCGATCAGGAAGACCAAGAACATTAGATAACGACGTGCTAAGGGCAAAAGTGGAAGCAAGTCCATGTCAAACAATTGAGAAACATTCAAACAGTCTTAACCAACCTTGGTCACCCATGCAAGAACATTTGCCGCAGATTGGAAAAATAACCAGAGCTGGTGTTTGGCTCCCCCATCATCTATTCAAACAGAATAAACCCAATCGGTCCATCTCGTGAAACGTATTGCTTCAATGGCATCGTACAGATCCGTTTTTTGATCGCTTGATCATTGGAAATGAAAAATGGATAATCCGAAACGCAAAAGGCAGTGGCTCAGCCGAAATGAATTACTAAGAACTACTGCAAAGCCGGGTTTACACCCCAAAAAGGCACTTCTGTGTGTTTGGTGGAATACACGCGGAGTTGGTCATTTTGAAGTGTTAAAACCTGGACAAACTGTTAATGCAGATGTCTATTGTGAACAATTGGAACGAATAAGCCGATCTTTGATTAAAAATATCCGGCAATTGTCAACAGAAAAGGAGTTATTCTGCAACATGACAATGCAAGACCGCACTGTGCAAAACAGACAGACAAAATTAACGAATTGGGGTGGGAGATACTGCCTCCACCACCATACTCGCCCGATATTGCACCCTCAGATTACCATTTATTCCGATCACTCCGACATTGTCTTAGTGGCAAAAAATTAGAAATTGATGATGTCCAAAATACTATCTCGACATATTTGACAGAAAATCCGATTGATTTTTTTCGCTATGGTATTGAAAATTTGTATACTAGATGGCAAAGGGTTGATGATAACGAAGGTGAATATATTGTTGATTAGAAATAAAAACTTGTTAAAAATGTAGTCGTCTGAATTTAACTTAAGAAAACGACATTACTTTCCAGTCCCACTAATATATTGTGTAATTTCACCTAAATGCTCTCCAAGCCAGTTGACACCTTCTGTTTATTCCTGGGTTCAGTGATCCTGAAGTTGGACAAATTGGCCTTAGTATATATACAGTATATAGGGACATGTGAGATGTTTAGAAAAACTAACTTAATAGGTGGGAGTGGCATGTAATTGAATTAAAACTCCAAGCCCATTTTGCAATTTGTTCCACGAAAAAAAGCTAATGCTACTTAAAATATGCCCTTTAGCTAGGCAAGATTAATTCTTAATTGCACTAAGAGTTAGTAAATATATTGTTCATAGTAGTTTATAGTAAATTCTTAGATGCATTTTACATGATTTTTTGCTGTAGGAAAGGATTGATCTCATAAGTTTTGGAAACAGTGCTTTGAGAAAATATTGGCTCTGACAAACTATTTTGGGGACGTAAATTTAAAATATTAAATATAAAAATTACTTGATGACACTATTAAAGAATTCAAGAACACTCAGCATTTGCTACAACGAAATATATATCAAATAGGTAATAGTTTATAGATATTTTACTGCGCTATAAGCTATTCCAAGTTAATGGCCTCCAATTGTTCTGGAAAAACTATTCAGCGTATACTGAATACTGTTTTTTCTGACTTATTATTTGGGCAGTACATAATCAAAATCTGGGGCGTTTACACTTAGCTTCCAAGTTTATGCAAAGGCATAATAAAAACGTATAAATGATACAGAAATCATAGCTTTCGACGCATTTTAAGCTTGTTCTTTTCTTAACGCTTCTTCAGTCCCAAGAAAGCAAAGCTTATTTGGTTCTGAATAACTCTTTTTTTCTGAAGCATATTTAATTTTTGATATTGCTTAAGTAAGTAGAACAGTTCTTTAACACAGAAAACTTGGTCAAAATTATTTCTATCTATTTTCACCCACGTGCCACTTATCAATTATTCCGCAATTTAACTATCTTCACTCAATAGTTAAGCAACTTTGCTTGCATGGTACTTTAAATTTTAAGAATACCTCTCCAAAGTAGCCATGAATAGACAAGACAAAAATAGTTGATTCTTGAATACTCAAGATTATTAAATACTTAAACTTATTGAAAAGTTTACTTCCAGTAGTTTCAAGACTTATCACTCTTAATGCAAAAAGAATAAGCAAGATTGTTTCCATCCTTGATAAATCACTTCTTTTTTACTACGTGTACATGAATTATTAAGATTATTTTCTAAAAGACAGTTAGCAGTCAACACCGCCGGCCTGTAAAGTATTTGTAGAATCTAGAAATCAAACCGCATAAGACTTGCTTACTCGGGATTCGCTCGCGTCGCTCGCTCATCCCTCGCGGAGAGGAGATGCGTTGTAAAATGAACACTCTTAAAAGTATCATTTCAAATCGTTCGAGAAACGCGAAGCACCGCCAGCGTACGACTTCGTTAACCCCTTAACGCGTTCTCAAAAATCATTTAATTTTATTTTGCATTTTATGTAATCAAAAGCAAAATTGTTATTAGTGATAATTAAAATGTGAGATGAAAAAATCACTAAAATCTTTCTATTAATTTAATTATGTAATAGCTAAATCAACTTTTAATTTTATAATTCCAACTAGAATATTTTGAAGAAAGTACCAAATATAATCAATATGAAACATGTTTTTTCGTTGCCGCAATAAAATCTGAGAAACAAATGTATAATTAGATCCAAAAACAGGCACGCTCAAGTTTTCTCAGCTGCAAGATCTCTTGCGGTTAAATGTGAATTTGAACACTTTTCATTCATATTTTCGCGACTATTTTGGTCAATATTGTGTTTGGATGCTCTTGTGAGTCATAATTATTATTATTAGCAAAATGTAGATTTCTTTGGTTTGTCTTGAGACTTAAGGTATGATATTGAGTTAACATCGAGAACAGACTAATCATATGTATATTTTCATTGGGCGTTTTTTATTAAATCTTGAAACTTAGCGATAGCATCATCGGTAGAAACACATTAACTGCCTGATGGTTGCCATACAGAAGACCTATTTGTGTCCGTTAACAAATCATAATCAAAACCATTTTGAAATATTTTGAGCATCAAATTAATTAGTACTTTGCAACGTTACTACTAGTTATCCCCAGACCAGTAGTCGTGGGTGAATAATAAAATAATGAACAAATAGACTCTCAATCTTAACTGACTCAAGGGTCCCTCGTGCTTCATTGTTGTTGCGGAAGCTTCAAGAGATGAACACACTTAGAACTATATTTTGATAAGGTAAAAAAACACCAGCATAACAATGTTATGAATTGAGAGTGCCTCTAGAAGAAATCGATCAAGAATTGGAGAAGCTTCGCTTACTGACAGAGTGCAAACGCACGAAGAAATAAAACAAAATTACGAAACGCTTCGCTTCGCTCGCTCATCCAGAGTAATTGATGCAAAAGCTTGTTATATGCGCCCATTCTCTCTCTCCCTTTCATCAGAGAAAATACCGCACGCTTTCCAGCACAGTCGGTGCTTCAATCGAATAAAAATTGTGTTACTGCTAAGTTTTAATGGGCTTTAAGGTGTGCATAAATTTACAACTCGGCAGCTTCATGCAGTTGAAGCAAATGTAAAAATATTTGTCAGGTACATGCGATTATGGCAAAATGCATCAAAAAGTAATTAGACGCTGCCGCACGACCCCATATGTACATAGCAGGCGACAGTTGGTCCTTCACACCGGGTAGATTAAAAGTAAACGGCCTAAAAATCGAGTTGGGAGAGTTTGTCATATAAAATACAATGAGTGAACGGAGGAAATGAATTTCGCAATTTAAAGTGTGTATGCGATTTAAATTTCATCGATTCCAGAAGCTTCGAAAAAATCTTGGCGCCCGTACAATATTTTTATTTGTGCAATAAAACCATAGGCTTTACACACGTGCCGAGTGTCCTTGCTGAGCGAGTCCTTGACGCTTCTGGTTCGTTTTACAGATTAGGTTTAGGCTGCCAATTTTTTGTTGTTATCATGGATATTTTAGCGCGGCCTGCGGCTTCAGCTCTACCGATTCGACTTTTTTCTGCTAAGCGGTGCCAAAGTGGGGCCGTATAATAAAATGCAGAGTACAACATAAAATCCACAGGGATCGCAAAACCTTTTCTTGCAGCTTGTTTTTCGTGCAAAAGTATCCCGTTACCACACGTGTGGAAATGTCCTTGCAGGATATAATGCAGCAGCTAAGCTCGTTAAAAACCAAAACATAAATAGAACTATCAAATATCCTCATACCCATGCTGCGCTGTTCTCTGATCGTAAAATTTTGCCGTTCTATAAAGAAAATTGCCTTGTATGTTTACCACATCTAGAATATAGTACAAGCATGTGCAGAGCTCGCACCAGTTACTTAAAATCCTGCATGTGTTGCGGTTACGACTTCCTTATTCTTATGTTGGCTCTTTTAGCGTTAGTAGCGCAGCTTGGTTGAAGTGTTCGATCTAGAGTGGAGTTGGTTCAACGAACTCGTAGAGGATCAGCTGAGAGCGAGCTGAACAGTAGCACAGCACAGAACGAGCGGCCTACGGTTCTAAATGTAGGCGCAGGTCACAAATAATGATTTTTATATGTGAGACAGCTAACTAATCTCTATTTTTGTTTGGGAAAAAAGTTGATGCATCTAATGCTCGGCTGTCGTTCGTGTTTCAAAAGCGCTCGCTGCTAATGAGTGGAATAGGACTTGTATTCCACTTTTCAGGAAGTCTCTACTATGTATTCTCGCCGGCTATGTAACTTACTTTGGTTAGTTGTTAGCTAGCCTGTTGCTACCTGGAGTTGCGTGAGACCCAATCCGACGACTGCTTGATTTATAGGTGATTGATTAGGCTTAATTATTTTCTTGTTAATTAGGCGGGCAGTCCCTTGCCTCTATTTTCGTTGTTGCGCGAGAGGAGAAATCGAACTTTATGATTATTATGAAAATAAAATGAAAAACGCATTACGCAATGCCAGTAACTATGCAGCCACGTTTTATATGCCTTCTTCATACACACTCGCAGCATTCGCGCCGCGGAATCGAAAGTTTCCTAAATGGAAATTTCCCTTGGGTAGAAATGTTAATTTCACCAACAATACCGGCAAAATAACGTGCAGTTTCTAGGTTTCTAGGTTGATTTAATCTCCTCCAGTGCGGAGTAGAGCGCATTCAAGGGCGTGAAACATGTCCAAATCAAATTTTGCGCTAGTGCTATTGTGCTTTTTCAGTGCCTCAAATCAAGGTCCTCTTCATCCTAACATAGTTTACTTTAATTGGGTTTCATTGTCCTCTCAATTTTCTCAGTAGCGCACCTGCAGCCAATTGCAGGCCTTGTCATCACCGATGCTAGTGGCGAAACCTAAGCGGGCACCTCGTTGAATGCACTGTAATTAACTCCGCTTAATTACAGTGTGTTTTTAAAATGTGTTGCGTTTGAGTGTTGTTAGAAGCCCAGCTAGCGAGCCGACCTAACGCAGCGCAGAGCAAACCAGCGGATCACTTATGGTCCGAATTTGCGCAATTTTCCCTTGTTGCTAACGCTCAGTGTTCAAGCGCTAACGCAAGAACAACCAGCAGCGAGCTACCGTAAGTGCATACATACACTCGCAACATGTGTGTGCGTTTACATATGTTTCAACTCACGCCGTAATTAATCACATTAGTTTATACAATTTGGCCTTAACAATAAAACGAGCACGTTTCACTTTTGCTGGGTGGCAGCAAATGGAAGTTCCTCGAGCGAGACGGATTGAAATCCTAATAGCGAATGGAAAGCTACTTATTTCAAGATAGGCGAAAACCTGATACATTACTCGGTATTTTAAGGAAGAATTAGTTGTCCTTATCGACACGATTTTACCGATGAAATTAGCTTACAATAATTTTTGAAACTTCACTCCGGGAGTGTTTTCTCTTGACATTCTGGTAAAATTTGAAATGTCTCTTCTTGACCTTTTGCATTCGGCACTTCTAATAGAGACCAAGCAGAGCCTTTCACAGTCACAATGCTACTTTGACCCGAAATCATCGTTGACATCTTCGTCTTTGTTTTTGGTACAATCCTCAACATCAACATCAACATCAACAAAAATCTTTGAAATCAAGTCGCACCTCATTGATTGCAATTGAGTAATTGATGGCAATTTTTGAATGCTAGTAAGATAGTTTACAACCATCGCGAGAAAATTCGACGCCGAGGCTTCCACTGTTCTTTCAATAGTTTTACGGAATTTGTTATATTTGCATACCAACATAGTCGCATATCTGTATATCAAATTCTGCAACTTGAAGTGACAGTTAAGTAGTTTTTAGTTTCTTTCGTCATCAATTAAGAGTTTTTTGCATTTTGAATATAAAAGAAATGCACTTGAAGCATAAGAAAATAAATATCCGATAAGAAGAAAAGGATCGCGAATTTTGAATTTTTGCGGGTTACGTATATCCGAATTCCAATTTTTTTGTGAAGTTATGTCGGTACTCATGTCTCTCACTTATACCGACAAGTTCGGCCATTTTGCATGTTCAGTTAATTGTTGACAGCTGCTTTGCTTGCACATGTTTTGGCTCGTCTTCGATTTTTACCTATTCAAAAAAATGGATCAAAGAATCTGTATCATATTTTGTGTGAAAAACGAAATTAAGTGCGCGGATGCATTCCGAAAGTTGACTGTGGCATACAGACCGAAGCAAAGTTTATCGGTGGTACAAAATGTTCTCAGAAGGCCGAGAAGATGTGAACGAGCACTTCAACCATAGACCAAAAGTTAATGAAGTGAAGAAAATGCTATTGGCCAATCGTCGAATCACCTTTAGAGAAGTTGCTGAGGACCTAGACATATCGATTGGCTCGTGCTATTCGATTTTTATCAATGATTTGAGCATGAGACGGGTCGTCGCGAAATTCGTACCAAAATTGCTCGATTTCGACCAAAAACAGCTTCGCATGAAAATTGCTCATGAGCTGTTTGACTCTGTCCGCGACGTCCCAAATTTGCTCCAGAGGGTCATAACTGGTGACGAATCGTGGGTTTATGGGTATGACGTAGAAACTAAAGCTCAATCATCTCAATGGAAGCTGCCGCACGAACCAAGACGGAAAAAGCGCGCCAAGTTCGGTAAGTTTTGCTTACCGTTTTCTTCGATTGCAGGGGCGTGGTGCATTTTTGGCTCTTACCACAAGGTAGAACAGTGAATAGGGAATATTACTTGCAAGTTATGCGCAATTTGCGTGAAGCAATCCGCCAGAAACGCCCGGATTCGTCGAAGAACAAAAATTGGCTTTTACACCACGATAACGCCCCTGCTCACACATCGTTGCTTGTGCGCGACTTTTTGACCAAAAACAACACACTAATGATGCCGCAGCCACCATATTCTTCAGATCTGGCCCCTGTGACTTTTTCTTGTTCCCGAAACTAAAGAGGCCCATGAAAGGACGACGCTACGCTAATATTGACGAGATAAAGATGGCATCGAAGGAGGAGCTGAACAAGATAAAGAAAAATGATTTTTTTTAAGTTCTTCGAAGATTGGAAAAAATGTTGGCACAAGTGTATAATATCTCATGAAGATTACTTTGGAGGGAACAAAATGGATATTTATGAATTAATAAATAATTTTTGAAAAAACACAAAATTCGCGATACTTTTTGAACACACCTCGTACTTCTTCATTGCAAGCTAAAAGCAACTAGATTCCCCAAGAATCTAAGACTATTGAAATGATAAAGCGGGTAGAATCGATGACAGAGATCAAAGAGATTATGAATGGCCGAAAGTGATATGTTGTAGAAATTGGAGAGCTTATGAAAGAAATCGAGTAGTTAAAACAGAAGGTTGTGAAAATGAAGAGAAATAAATAAACAGAGATTTAAAAAAGAGCTGTATAATCTTATGAGCAACAATTTCTAGAGGCAATCCAAAAGCTGAAATTCAACGAATCATAAATAAATTTACCAAAGAGGTATGAGGCATCCGTCATTCAAGCCGTGAATGAGAAAACCATATTTTCTAGCCGAGAAGCAAATTTGGAAACATTATCGAAATAATGAGGATGAATAAAGAGCTGAAAGGTGCTGAAGTTTATCAATATCCAATACACCTAAAAATAAATAGTAATACAGACAATGTCAATAGGAAAAGCAGATGTGAGCAAACAAAAGAGTGAAAATATTCTGAAGAGGATTCCAGTAGCTAAGTTTAAAAGAAGAACTGTAGACATGGAGGAAGAAACTACACGTGCTAGAGCAACAACAGGTAGGTAAAATACAATCAGGACATCAAAAAAACAAAAAAGGTAAAACTAAACAATCAACTTGACCAAAATGGGCAATCAATGATAATGAACTAGCAACAAAACGAACAACAAAAAGAGAGAGAATGATCTACTGGCAATATAAGAAAAAAGCAGGTAGAGAACGGAATAATGAACATAAATACCAACAACAACTGAAAATCGAGACATGATTCGTAGTGTAGAAACACTTTTAGAAAAAATAGTAGTCTGCTAAAATCTGCTTTATAAAAATTAGGTAAACCGAAATCGAAGTCTTCTCTTGGCATTATGGCAAATTTCATCTCCTATTACTTCCGATACTTCAAATAAACACTAGATGTCCTCTTTCACAGTTCCAATGGAGAAATAGAAACTCGGGAAGAAAAAATTGGGATTGTGAGAATGACAAGACAGTCGTGTTAATTTACCAAAAAATAAACTGTATTTAAAGGATAAAATTCTAGATATGAAACAACTAACGATCGAAGTTACAGATATGAAATGAATATCCTTTCTGAAAAACAATGAAGTGCATTGAAAATTTTGAGCAGGATTTATAATTCATTAAGAATTAAAAAAATAGGGGTCAACCCTAAAATTCGTGCTAAATATTCAGCAAATAAACCAATAGAGAATATGAATTAGGTCTATCGGAATGTTCTGTCAATTTTTAAAATATAACCAAAATGTAGAAGTTTTGTATCTTTAATAATTACTGGTGTACAAGTTCATTATTATTAATAATATCTTGCCAGCGTAATGGTAACTTATAAATGCCATTTTTTAAAAACGCACTTTTCTTTAGAGGCGAAGAACTCAACTAGGACTTGTTTGTTATGGCCTTAGTTTTTGATTTTTTTCCGTGTAAAAAATTATCCAAACTTCAAAATAAATCAAAATGGTGCTAGATCAGGGGAGTATGGTGGGTGCGGGAGAATTTCCCACCCTGTCTCTGCTATTTTCTGGCGAGTCCACACAGCAGCATGTGGCATGATGAAGGATGTTGTTCTTCCTACTGAACAACGCCGGTCTCTTTGCTCAAATCGTCTAATTGTTAACAATATTTCTCTGAATTGAGTCTGTCATTGGGTTTTAAAAGTTCATAATGTACTGGTCCTTGAGTATCCCACCAAATACACAACATTCTTTTATTCAGGCTTAAGCTCGGTTTAGAGGTGGAAGGGGCAGACTGTCCAGGTTCACAGTATGCTCTTTTTCTGACGATATTTTCGTAAGTAATCTACTTTTAATCCCCAAGATCATCCGGTCTAAGAAGGGCTCGATATTGTTCCGTTCTGTAATCTCCGATGTTGTCAAAAATGGAGCTTGCTCTAACATGACCTTGATAATACCGTCATTGATTGAAGATGTACGCCCAAAGCGTGGTATATCAGTAAGGTTGGAATCACGTTCTTTAAATTTATCGAACCATTTCCTGCATGTTTTATCATAAACTGTATCTTCACCAAACACTTTTATTAAATTTCTACACGCTTCTGTAGCATTTCTTCTTTGTTGAAACCCGAAAAAAATTCATTGACGTATATGCTCTTTATCAGTAACCAGGTTTACGCAATGGAATCACAATTTATACTGACTCAGATCATCTTTATTTCAGTTAATAAACAAAGTCACATATGTTTATATGTGCGAATAGACAGAGACCGTCGTATATGGCTCAAATGAGCATACGCATGCAAGTTGAAACTTGATATTGCAATATCAAACAGAACATTCCGGTAAACCTAATAATGTGATTTAAATAATTTGTAATATCAGATAATTGTGAAGCGAAAGAATATGAGAAGACATGAGAAGAGGTCAGCAGGCAAAATTAGCAATCAAGAAAATACAAATGATAATTGACACAAAAAGAGATTTCATGTAGCAAACTATAAAAAAGTACTTAAATTCGATGTAAAGAGATAAAAAAGGAACATGGATATCTCCAGACAAAAACCAATCAACCACATCCACCACGTATTGATACGGAAGCAAAACACGAACCTCAACCTAAATATCAGAAGCATTAATCTACTGAAGTTTTCATTAATACTTAGTAAAAATGAAATGCAAAAAGTTATGAAAAAATACACTTTAAACAATAATATGAAAATAAAAGCTTTGGGCAAGCTTCTGGACCTACCGCTGAACAGCAATTACTGAACTCTTACTGTTTTTTTTTAATTCTACTTTTCAATCAGCCTGCTTCAAGTTCCTCTGGTGGTAGTTTGGTTACTTTAAATTTACTACGCTAAAGACCATCTTGTTGAGAAGTGATCACTTTTAACGATACATTGCAACATAGACTCGCATTTAGAAACATATGCGCTCAAATTTCAATACAACAAACACATGCCAAAAACACATTAGTCTAACAAAATGGACTTTACCACCTTCTACAAAAGCCTAAGAAGCTCATCAAGCTTACAACACGACGCACAATTGCCTAAGCATTAAAATCTTTAAGCATTAAGGAAATGTATGCATAATAAATGGCCAAAGAATGAACCCTGAAACACAAACCAATTTGTTTACACCTTTAAATTATACATAATAAAGGAGTTCTGTTGACAGTAGAGGCACGAACCGCTAATAAAATCCTCTGCAATCTAGTATCGGGACGTGCGAAATTCAGATGCTAAATGACTGAATAGTAAATGTATATACAATAAGTAAGTGTATTTTTGCAGCAGCCAAACCACAACTCGACCTCGTGCAATTTATTAATTTATGAATTTGTACGTTTGCTCTCTTGATTATGGGTGTGTGCTTTTCAATTTCTCATCCTCCGGAGAATAGAGTGTAGTACGTCAATGAGATAATGATCGATAGTCAGCGCTACAATAGATGTTTAAATATTTTTGTAAACGATCACTTAGGCCTCGTTTCCTAAAAATATCTTAAGAAAATATTGGAAAGTGTACTAAATGGTTTTAATCAAATTTTTGTTTGACGAGCTAAAAATAGAAGCTGGCGTGGCGGTTTTATGTGTTTGAATTTATGTAAACGATGTAGGTGCAAAGGTTGAGCACTTGGGGTCAAATAGTACAGGAGATGCTAATGCCGAGAACGAAATCGGTAAATGACAGAAACATCGCAATCGAAATTTATTAGCCGCAATAAAGAATAACTTTGATCATAATGACGATGATGGTTAAGTTCCAAAACTGATGGGAAATTTGGCAAATAGTTCGGTTAGGAACGTGCCGCAAGCCCAACTAATTATAACCAAAATATTTTAGTTTCAAAATGATTTACGTCAAACAGAAATTGTTGGAAAAAAGACATCGCGTCCTTCTTAGAAGTCAAAATTATTCAAACGTTCCCATCTATCAACGTTTTATCGGTCATCGCTGGTGTTTTAAAATAGGTGAAAAACTGCCTAGTCGGTTTAAGATTTGTTGTTATTTGCTGGGATAACAGGCGTTAATTGAGATTGTGCAACTTGTGCTATAAAATATCAAATTTTGTTTTTGCAGCTGGTATTAGTTTCATTTGAATAGGCACATATTCCATTTTTACTTAGTAATCAGTCAAGTAATATATTTGAACGTCTTGCAAGGATCAAGTTTAGAATTATGCATTTTAATAAAAGCATATTCAATTCAAATATCACTTCTTGTAAAATGCAGAAAAAGTTAACGTTGCATTGAATATTTCTTTCTATGAAGTTCAAGTGTTTTTCTGAATTTATATTCAAGCAAGGCTCAAGTATAAATTTCAGGAGTATATTTCTTATATTATGAATTAAAATAAAAAACATCATCCACAATGTCGTATTTTAAGTCTCCGAATTACATTCAATCACAAAAATTACACCATCGAAATCAAAAATTAAAAATTAATTAATCTAACTGTCAGATTTTCAGTGTCAAGGACACGTAATCTAAGGTTTTAGAATTAAAATCGAGAAATTCAGGACTCAACTTAACAGGATTACAAACCCAAACATCCAGGTTTACTACAGGACTATGAAACGGATAGAAAGTAGGAAATCAAAGGTTAAAAGATAAATTTTTTAAAATATCTCGACTAAAAATCCAAACTTATCTAAGATCAAAAACGAATATAGAATCGCAATCTAAGATTTAAGAATGACAAATTAAAACTATCAAAACTGTGACCTAAGAATCGTGAAAAAAAACCTTCGAGATGAAGCATTTCAAATATCAGAATTGAAAAGTGCCGACACTTGAAAATATAAAACTATAATTATAGATTTAGTAGTAAAATCCTTAATATTTCAGGATTAAAAATGCAGTACTTCTAGATTAAAACTTTATGGTTTGAAAATAACACTTGCTTCCAGTACAAAAATCTGGAGTGATGATATCTAATTCTAAAGATTTTAAATCCAAGATTGCGAATAGAATCAACACAAATACGCGTTTGGGATACCAAAGTAGTTAACTTAAATAAATTTGTTCTTCATGGTTCTCTACGTCTCAATAGTTGACACATATTTACAATACACTCAAAGAGTCTGAAGACTATAATTATTGTAAATGTAGAAGCTTCCAATAGATGAAGATCCGTCAAAATCTCCAGCATTGTTCATGATCGCAATACTTTATCTGTACCATACTTGAGGGCAGGGTAATGAGATATTATACGAGATCTAATTTGCTGTAAATGATAACATGGCATTGATCCCGAAATTTCAATACAATATTGAGCAAGTGATAGGTACATGTCAGAATGGGTTGAATTTACTGAGACTGGTGCGCAGAATATCTTAGGCAATACATCCTTGTATTGCCGCTAGGTTCTATCAGGCTTATATTAGGTCTATTTTAGACTATGGCTCTACTATCTACGGAACAACTAGAAAGACAAACCTCGAAAATATTAACAGAACTCAATATGAAGCAATTAGGATTTGCCTGGGTGCCATAAGTTCGTTCCCAAATATTCTGCTACTGGCAGGAAGCAAAGAATATCCAATCGACCTTCAACGCAAACTTTTAGTTAAAAAGCATTTATTTATTTAAATGCATTCCAATACGATGACACTAAACGCTTATAAATTATTTGCCGACTATCACATTTCGTACTGATAGATAAGTATTGGATAAAGAAAACCGCGCCCAGATTGGTTGATGCATCTATAGAGCTATCATCAGCAACTATCCAAATCTTTAAAACAACCATTACGAAGTTCTTCAATCACTTGTGCATGAACTGCAGCCGACTTGTGGAATACCCAAAATTTAGAGTTGACCTCTTTATCGATAAAATTGTATTTCTGAATTGGCTGAGCAAATATGCAAATTGTACAAAATTCTACACTGATAGATCTTCTTCATCTGCTGTTGGCCCAGCCTTTTGGTTCGAGGAGGAAAATATCGTAAAATCATTTAAGCTAAATAATAAACTTTCAAGTCTCAGCGCAGAAGCATTCGTAATTCTTGAGGCGTTCAAACATATTCTGCCCTAGGTCTCTCTACCATAGATAATGCCGTGATTGTTAGTAATAGTAAATCATTTCTTGTTACCATTAAGCAATTTCACCCTGACAAATAGACACATCCATTTGAAGCACATTTAATCGACCTACTCGCAAAACGGTATGCTCTAGACACAACTGTGAGATTTCTGTGATCTCATAGCCATTTTGGTGTAGAGAGAAAGAAAGGAGCAGACAAATTGGTAAGGAAAAGCCAAAAGAAACAGTATTTTAATGATAAACTTATTTCTTGTTCCCGAATTGGCTTAAATATAAACATTTGAGTAAGAATCTTTTAAGCTAGACTTACGAGAAGGAGATTTACTCAGGAACGTCTTCCCTCTCACCTACACTGGTTGGAAATATTCCCTTGTCCTTTTGTGGATGTGATCGACTGTGTGTGGGAGACTTGTACCACACAATGTTTTTATGCTCTAATTATATTAGGTGCGCAAATAAGTTCTCGCTCTTTATCAATAGATGACTCCAGCAGCAAGAAGTACTTGCTTCATCATTAGGAGTTACCAGCCAAGCTATTTCCAAGCAATTGCATGCGTTGGGAATGATTCAAAAGCAAGGAACTTGGGTTCCTTATGATTTGAAGCCAAGGGATGTTGAACGTTTTCTTCATTGCATCGTGACGGGTGATGAAAAATGGATTCATTACAGCAACCCAAAGAAAAGGAAGTCATGGGGACTGCCCGATCATGTTTCTACGTCTTCGGCTCGGCCAAATATTCACGCTTCGAAGGTTATGCTGTTTATTTGGTGGGACCAGGTCAGTGTTATTTATTATGAACTATTAAAACCGAACGAAACTATCACTGGGGAACGGTATCAACTTCAATTGATGTGATTGAGCTGAGCGTTGCGCGAAAAACAGCCAAAATACAAGAAGAGACACGAAAAAGTGATTCTACACCATGACAGCGCTCGGCCTCACGTTGCTAAACACGTTAATACCTACCTGGAAACGCTCAAATGGGAAGTCCTACCCCACCCGCCATATTCTCCTGATATTGCGCCGTCCGATTATTACTTGTTCCGTTCGATGGCACATGGTCTGGCTGATCAGCAGTTCCGCTCATGTGAAGACATTAAAAAATGGATTGATTCGTGAATAGCCTCAAAAGATGAACACCTTTACCGTAACGGTATTGGTGCTCTGCCAGAAAGATGGAAAAGTTGTAGCTAGCGATGGGCTAGCTACTTTAAATGATTCATTTGTAACCATTTTTTTACAATAAAGTTGCATTTAAAAAAAAACGACGAGAACTTAGTTGCGCATCTAATAGATACACATCAAACATATCTATTTGTTCACTATTCAGCAAACACGTTTCTTTACCCACTTTAATTATAGGACTCTTGAGTAGCAACAACTATGAGATATATCAAATAATTCATGTAAAACATCTAAATGTGTCCTTCCCTTTGTTAGCCTACTTTTCAACCGTGAAACCGAATACAATCATGAAAGTCGTCTTCAAGGTTCCCTAGACGTGAAGTGAGAGCATCCTTTGTCTCAATCTCAATTAAAATAGGAAATAAACAAACAGGTGACTCGCTAACGGGTAGGTTTTCCAAGCAAGTATATAAGAAACAAATACTATAAACAAATACAAAGGACTTGGAACAAGGGGAAAAAGAAATATAAAGAAGAATAGCAATTCAAAAAGGAACCAAATTCAGGAGTTCAAATTTGTTGCTTTAGGTTACAAAATGCAACATTTCTGTAAACTTTCAGGAATAATGCAGGATTCTAGTATAAGAAAATTTAAAGTAATCTAGTTGTCAGAATTGACAATATTCATTCTGAATATCAACCTGATTTGCATAATTAGCTATAAAATAAAAATTCAGTTGCTTCTCTTACTTGGTGGAAATGTATTTAAGGAATAGACACGCTTAGAATCGTAAGCTGCTGTCGTTTCTCAATCTTATTATAATTGCTAATTACATTTTAAACTGTGTTTATTACTTAATGCTTCCTCATTATGCAAGGGCTGAGCAATCGAAGCGAGCGAATCCTTAGTAAGCGAAGCTTATTCGGTATTTGATGTATTCTGCCTTTTCCGTCTCATGCGCGTTCACAAAAGACCAAGAGCTGAGCCATGTTTTGAGATATGCAGATAAAGTCTCTGGTCATTATATTTCTTTCCATGGCTCGCCTAATACGAAACTTTAAAACTTTAAAAACCTGCAGTTACGATGCTCCGATTGAGTCGAAATTTTGGTTAAGCTTGCTTATCTATATGTCTTAAAAGTTGACACAGATTTTCGATTCAAACACTGAAGGTGAATGTTTTCATGACCAACAGTTTTTCTTTGCTATAGTAAAATAAACTGTAACAGACTAAAACTGTTTTAAAAACATTCACATATTATACACAAAGGACGCCATCAGTGAATTCAATATAAGACTAGTAGATTGAAAAGAGAACAGAAGCAGAAAAACAACAACAGGTGATAGAAATAGAGGACGGAAATACGAGTACGAAGAGTAATAAGAATTGGAGTTGTAATAGGAATAGTAACAGGATTACTAATAGAAATAGTAATAGGAATGAGAATAGGAGTCGGAATAGGAGTTTGAATATGATTAAGAGTAGCAGCAAGAGTAGGAATGAGCATAGGAGTAGGAATAAGAATAGGAGTAGTAATAGGAATAGGAATAGGTTTAAGAATGGGAACAGGAATAGAAACTAGAATAGGAACAGAAATAGAAATAGGAATAGGAATAGGTTTAAGAATAGGAATAGGAATAGAAACTGAAATAGGAACAGGAACAGGAATAGTACCAGGAATAAAAACAGGAATAGGAACAGAAATGGAAATTGAAATAGGAATAGAAATATGAATAGGAATATGAATAGGAAAATGAATAGGAATATGAATAGGAAAATGAATAGCAATATGAATAGGAATATGAATAGGAATATGAATAGGAATATGAATAGGAATATGAATAGGAATATGAATAGGAATATGAATAGGAATATGAATAGGAATATGAATAGGAATATGAATAGGAATATGAATAGGAATAGGAATATGAATATGAATATGAATAGGAATAGGAATAGGAATAGGAATAGAAATAGGAATATAAATATGAGTAGCAGTAAACATAGGAATAGAAATAGGAATATAACTAAGAGTAGCAATAAAAATAGGAATAGGATTTGGAATATGATTAAAAGTAGCAATAAGAGTAGGAATAGGAGTAAGAATAGGAATAGGAATAGGAATAGGAGTTGGAATAGGAGTTGGAATAGGAGTAGGAATAGGAATAAGTTTAGGAATAGGTACAGAAATAGGGATTGGAACAGGAATAGAAAAAGAAATAGGAATAGGAATAGGAATATGAAGAGAAATAAGAATAGGAATAGAAATATTAATAGAAATAGGTGGAGCACTAGAAAATCCAAACGTGCGAATTAAGTGTAAACAAGAAAACAAAGTAGACAAAATCCAAAGCCCAGAAAATCTATCTGCTTTATCATTGAAAGTCAAGCGTTTTGACACAAATCTAGCACAATACAAGGCAAGTAAATACAACAGTCAAAAAATAGAGGAAAAGTAATAGAACCCTCGTTATTTACAAATGCATCCACTGCTAATATTTTAAAAGGTTGTTTTGCCTTTCCTGAATGCTAAAATATGTTTGTGATTCCGAGCGTGTGTCCTAAACGTCAGCAAGATTTACTCTAAAAGGGTAATAAATAATCCTGGTGTTCCTACTTTTGCAGGTTCGCTTCTCCCTGAAGCCTCCCTCTTCTCTACACTAGGTATTGAATTTCCACTGTTCATCCCTTTCGCTCTCTGGCCCTGCCTCTAGCCCGTTTCAAGCTGCATCCTTCGATAGAATAGGAATAATTAGTTTCATATACACACACACAATATTTCCTAGAGCACCTTCTTTAATGGATAGGATCTTCTGACGCTTCTTTGTTTTTGTTGAATTTTAAAGCGATGCTCATGTCTGTTTTTACTGAAATCCAGCTATATTGACATTCAAATGCGCTAACATCTAGCTGAACAAAGATCCAGCCTGGATCCAGCCACACAAAGATCTGGCTGTTCAGAATTCTGGTTGTATGAAAGCCCGGCAATAGGGTGTTCACGTCATTCTTTGTTCCACTCGCTTCGTTTCTTTAGGAAATGAACGGTCGCAAGTAGTTTATGTGGCAGGTTGTAACAATTTCGCTTCTTGTACCTACGTTCTGCCTATATCCGAATTGATTTGATGAATAATCGTGTGTGCGCTTTGGAAGTTGGTCAGCCATAAAGGCTTTTGGTGAGGGCACGACGCGATGCGGCGCGGCCGGAATGGAGCGAAGCGAGTCCCCGCTGGACGTAAAAAGCAGAAAAGAAATAAACATCAATATGAAACCGAGATATAACTTTGTCGATCTCAGAGAGACCGGTTTGAAACTTGTTTTTGCGCTTGCTTGTTGTTTGTACACTCGAAGGCTTTCGTATTTTCAGTTCCAGGCCATTAAGTTTAACTGGTTGTTTGAAATAAATACTGATTTAATGAAAAACAACGTTGATCTCTGTTAAAATGGACGCCATCCATCCATACGCACGCACAGTACCGTAGAGCTAAAGATCTGTGGTGGACTGGATGGCCGCAGGCTTTATTCTAATTTCCTTCCATTAGTATGTTAAATTTTATCTTTCAAATGCAGGATGAAGTCTACGAGCAGTTAGGTTATATAATGACCAAGATGATGGACGCTCGGGGCTATATTTCGAGAAGTTTAGTTATAACGAGGCCGGGGGGCAAATGGACGTCTTGTGAAAAAACTCCATAAAAAATGTCTGTCGACGTAAAAGGCTAGTGGAAAAAAGGAACGATTTGCCACGTCGAAGCTTATTACAGAAGGTCTCCAGAAAAGGGGGTTGTATCTGTATAATTTACACACTACCTCTCTTCGCCTTTGAAATATCAACAAATAAACCTGTCCCAAAACATTTACCTCCCATAAAAGGCAAGAATACCTGTTTCGGTTTTAACATCAGCCCCCTACGCTTATACACCACCCTCTGCAGACTAATGGAACGCCCTTTCAACCTGTTTCTTTGATCAAAATTTGATTGTGGGCTCCACTTTAGACTATAGAATTGGATACTAGTCTTGTAAATGGCTGTACAATGTATATACTTGGATGAAAACATGAATATATCCCTTATGAGATGTATCAGAGCTGATTTACATGATAAAGTGGCCTAAAGGAATCGTTATTTAACGACCTATATAGGTTTTACAATTTTCCGATATAATCCTCAGGTGGTTGTTAAATAAGCTCCGAACTAAAGTTGGCAGCACCAGAGTGTTTTGATTAGATTTGTTCAAGCTACCTAAATTCAATAGTTAAGCACTGTACAGTTTATTACATTATGCACCGCTGAACAGCTACTTTATTTTCTTGGCATCAATTTGGGTTTGCGATCGTCTTTTGTTTTAAATCAAATGTAAGTTGCCCTTGGGAACGATCCATCAAATATTGCTTGGAATTGAACAGCTTGAAATTGTCGTACTAAACATAGATTACTTTTGTTTTGACAATAATTTACTTAGGTATCGTGAAATCAAACCCGGTTTAATAATATTCATGGAAATTCTAAGCCCGTTTTTACAACCAATTTCTTATGTAAAAGATCAAGAGCAGTAAATGAAGATCTGACAAGATTACCCAACGATTAGTTTCACGCAGATTTAACAGATAGTTAAGAGCCTTAAGAGAGAACATTTAAAAATCGTAAAATTCCAATTTTAGATCTAGTGCGTTAGGGTAGCTTGAATATGCGCGCTGCTTGTCTGTGAATCTAAAATTCAGCAGCTCGGTTGGAAAACATATCTAATTTCGAAGTTTTGTAGTTTACCACCACCAATCATACACTTTAACTACTCAAAAAATAATGTAAAATAAATCGTATATTTCATGTTCAGTCTAATTTAATAACAAGATATTATATTGAGTATAAAGTTTTGAATGTTGAAAGATCACAAGTAGAATGGCATTAATTTGTTTTCCATTTCTTGTTTATTTAGTGATATTTGCACACTACAATATGCAGAACAGATTATTCAAAAAACTGTTTTTGAACGCTTTGTATGCGTTTTCAATTGTTATTAAATTTTTGTTAAGAAGATTTTTAATATGTTAACGTAAGCTCTCAATTGGCGGTATTTCAAGAAAATCTGTGCCCATTTACTTGTCTATAGAAGTAATATTTAATATATAATATAATAATATTTTAAATGGTGATAATTAGCACCAAAACTGTTTGAGCAATGATGATTTCTGATGAAATTGTCACAATATGTTAACTTAAGCTTGACTGATGTGCACAATTCGAATATTAAATTTTCCGCCGTTGAAATGGGGCTTATTTTCGTTTTGTTTTTATTTTGCATTTAAAAAATTGCTGCTGAAGAAATTGAAACCGATTATGGAATGTCACAAAGTGACGCCCAACTACCAGTTCTGGTTCAATACGTTGAATTGTATTTCTAGACGTAGCCGAGGCGTTCAACAAGGTGTCACAGAAAGACCTAATACACTTGACTTCTTACTTTTGAGTAGACATTTAAAATAAAAGAAGATGAGTGACAACTGAAAGACGTAAAACTAGGGGTTCC
The DNA here is from genome assembly GCA_033557835.1 of Helochares maculicollis. Classification (NCBI taxonomy): domain Eukaryota; kingdom Metazoa; phylum Arthropoda; class Insecta; order Coleoptera; family Hydrophilidae; genus Helochares; species Helochares maculicollis. Next base: position 27,530 of record JAWQRO010000104.1, read on the forward strand.
TCAAGTTTTCGTATCAGTCTTGTATGTACTATACGCTAATAATATGTCTTGTATGGGAAATTTAACTATGCAATGTTTTCACAGACGGTACAGCTATATTGTCTCGCAGCAAAGAGCTAGAAATAGCCATTGAAAGGCTGCAAGAAGATCCCAACAAATACTATGAACGAAAAATGGAAAATAGAACTTAATCCAATCGTTATAGACAAAATCGAGGAAAAGGCTATTAAACAGGAAGAGATACTTTATTGCCAATTAAGCGCAGAAACCCTCCAGCTGCTGGATATCCAGAAGCTAGTCCAAAACTGAAGCAAACCAAGCCATTTGAACTGCTGTACCTCTAAGTTTTTCAAAATAGAACATGAGTGTAGGTATGCTAAGGGCAGCAAAACAAACTGAAAGACGTCATCGGATAACTTTTGAGGTTTCAGTACTTAAATTAAGATTGTATTCAAGAAACATTCGTGGTTCGTCACTTGTAACTAATTTTAGTAAGGTGCAAGTAAGCTTATGCCTAATCAAAAAAGTTATTTTGGATCAAAATTTTGCGCATGACTGCAAAAGAAAATAATTTTTAATGCTGCCCATATTCGTATTAGAAATGTTGAAATTTTCACAGAGGTCGGATAAAGTGAGCGATTGAATGTTTCTGCATGTATGGTACAAATCTAAGTTCACGGCTTCAATTAGCAAACGAGGCTGCAAATATAAATGCAATTTAAAAAAAATGGTGAAGTCAATACAGAATGTTCTTGAGCTTTCAATTTAGAACCCACCCTCCATCTGCGAACCGCGAATGACGCCCTTTGTCACCAAGAGAAATAAATTATTCTAACATATAAGGAATTTCAAAATGCACTTAAAATAGAAGAGTAGGAATAAATCATGAAATTAAAAAGTTCAAGAACCAAATAAGCTTCAGTTATTTGGGATTATCTCGTTTCGATTACTCGGGATTCGCTTGTTTCACACTCTGGATTCGCTCGCGTCGCTTACTCGGGTTTCTCTGACTTCGCTTACTCGGGTTTCTCTGAGATCGCTTACTCAGGTTTCTCTGACTTCGCTTACTCAGGATTCGCTCGCTTCACTTACTCGGGATTCGAACGGTTCGCTTATTCGGGATACGCTCGCTTCGCTCGTTCATCCCTCGCGGTGTGGGAGTACGTTAAAGAATGAGCACGCTTAAAACTCAAAAACGTTATCAATTGTCGCGTCATGGTATAATTACAATTGATAAATACATTTATAAGCGTGTTTATTCCTTAATACATTCTCACTCTATGAGCAAGGGAAGTTATTGTTTTGTTCCTACTGTTATATTTCTTCAATAGACACAGAGAGTCATTATTATGCATATTTACCTTTGATTTCTCGTCGTAGAAAAATTACAATGTGGCAAGTTATGAAAATTTGTCTTTTTTTTATCAAGTTTTCGTATCGTTTGATTTGTATATAAAAGTACATTGTGTCAAATGATAATCAGATTTTCAGTTATAATTAGAGATGAATTTACACAATATTCAACATATTTTACGCAATTTTACATGCAGTGAATTTTCCGAAAATCAGCTGATAAAAGCCTAAATTTGTTCAGTTACATATAAATACTTCACTGTCATTGAAGAGATAGAAAAAATGAATAATCTATTGTTGTTTCATGTTTCTATCACGTTTTGCAATTATACATTTTTTTATATTTCAAGTATCTTTCTTAAGCTGATTTTCAACAACACTAAGGGTCTACTGGTCAAGTGATAATGAGATTTGTAGACTCATTTAGAATTACATTTACATCGGTTTCAACGTATTTTGTGTGACTTTACATATAGGGAATTTTCCGCAAATCAACTGATGAAAGCCTGAATTATTTCTGCTTAAATTAATTACATATAAAAACTTCACTGCCATTGAAGAGCTAGACAAAAATCAATAATCTGCTGTTGTTTCATGTTTCTGCTACATTTTACAATTATAAATTTTTTGTAGTTTAAGTAGCTTTCTTAAAGTGACCTTCAACAACACTAAGAGTCTACTAGCCCAGTAATTATGAAATTTTTACTCATACTGAGTTATATTTACACAGTTTTCAATTTATGTAACGTGACTCTAAATGCAGTGAATTTTTCGTAAATCGTTTGATAGAAGCCTGAATTTGTTCTGTTTAAATGGATTATATATATGAAAATTTAATTGTCATTGAAAAGATGGAAAAAAACCATAGTCTGCTGTTGTTTCGTGATTCTATCACGTTATACAGTTATACATTTTGTAATTATATTTCTGATATCTAGTAATTAACCTCCGTCAATCCTTTATGTGTTACTGTTCCGCGAGCGAAGCGAGCAAATCCTGAGTAGGCGAAGCTTATTCGACTTTTGCTGTATTCTGGCTTTACTATTAAATGAACCTTTTGAAATTTGTAGGAATATAGCTATCGGAGTCTACGCATTGAATTATGATTTTCAGGTAGGTTGGAAAAATCACAATATTGGTTTTATTTCACGATCTACTTGCATATCAACTTTGAAATGATAGCATTGGTATATTGCTAGTATAGTCTGGACATAGCACTGTTGAGAATAAATCGCAAATTTGGAGCAGTTCTAAACGGTTTCGCTTAAGGTTGTATTGTAAGCAATTCTAGTCTATTGAGGAGATAAAGATTAGTTTGATCGGGGGGGCACAGACTTATTAATTGATCGTAGTATTAAATTAGATATTAAGACATATTTGTATTCTCAAGGCTAAATTGATCCAGATTCAAGAGAAATGCTTTCAATACCTTCCGTTTACTAAACTTCGTATAGTATATGTGACTGTTAAAAATTAGTAACCCACCTCTGCTATAAACAGATACATAAGATATTTAATGAACCCCTGTCGGAATTTGATGTACCGCAGGCAGGCTTGGGTTTGAAGTGACTGACGGCTGAGACCGCAAAATTTTATTTGCTCTGGTGTCAAGTTTCCGACAACACGTGTGACTGCGTCCTTGATGCTTATAATAATTAAATGATCCTGCGGTTTTAATTTAAAAAAATGGCTTTAAGTTAAGCACTTGAGAAAAAACGATATAAAAAGCTGAAGTGGTTAATTTTAATAGGCTCTGGCTTGAATCCCAGTTGATATACTCTACAAAACTAAACTCAAAATATATCATTTGCCTTTCATACCTCAGGCAACATTTGCAAAAAATAATTAATGCATTCCGGAAGCCCAAATTTATTGAGAAAACTTGCCTTTAACTTGTTTCTATAAGGCATCGATATGATTCTCAACTTTCAAGGCGTTGCTCACATAAGAACATTGAAAATGTATGGTTTTCAAAATCTTCTCGCAATATACAATGTACATAGTCTGCGAAGTGTTCTCAAAAAGATTAGATTAGATCAAGGGAGGAAATGCCAATAATTATCAAATAGTGTTGATTCAATTAATATTATTTTATCAGCTGTACAGATTTGTACTCATTTGCAGTGTAATTTTCAAGATGTTTTTGGTTTTTATGCCAAATTTTCAATGAAATTTAACGAAGAAACAACATCTTAGTTGATTCCTTATACAAAGTATACCAGAGAAAAATTAGTTGCTGAGAGCATGAGCGCTGCATCGCTTTGTAGTAATAAAATTATCGTCAAGCGAACAAACAGCTTTATCTCTAGCTGAATGTCAAAATTACATTTTACGATATATGCTCAGAGATTATAAAACGTTACCTCCTGATTTATGTGTAAAAGTATGAAAAACAAACTGTCTGCTATCTCAAAATAAAATGGCAAATATTTATAATGCATTAAGCTATGCTGTAACAGCAAAGCTTGTGCAGTTTTTTTGCAACTTTTTCGTCTCGTGCCAATTTAAAGGTACAACTCTGAGGTCGTTGATCTTTCTCTAGCACTGCATAAGATATCAAAGAAAAAATTATCGTTTATCTATTACCTCGCCTAGTCCATAGGTAAAGTCGTTTGCTTAGCCAATCTGATTGTGGAAACGACCCTGGAAACCGTGGAAGCGCAGTATTGGCGAATTAAATCGATTGGTACTACTTTGAAATAGTATCATTTTGCTTAATTTTTACACTTTGGCACAAGCAGTAGGTACACTTTACATAATCGCTGATAAAAGTGCAATTTAAGATTGTGTTACCAGTCAACAAATATTTTGCAACTTCAACTTCCTTCCAGCCCGTACCTCTACAACAAATTTAATTACGTTAGTACCAATCGTTCCAAATATTTTTGCTATTTTTAACGTTTGAATTGTTAGAAAAGGCACGTATCGAGGCTCGAATTACTCCTTGTTTCACATCATCCATTACCGTGACGCAAAGCGTTAGCGTCACCGAAATCTAGTTGATGCATTCTGCAAAAGAAAATTTGCGCGAAAAATAAACAAAAAATTGCGCAAACCAACTGCACGGGAAAATTGACGCATTTCCCTCATCATTACGTCGCCGGTAGAGCTATATCATAATGAAAGAATACAAAGTGAGAAGAATCGCGATGGAAGAAAAACAAATATTTACAAAGATTTGCAACGTGATTTGCAAAGACGATAGAAAAATTAGCTTATGAATAGAATCGATTTCTATTTGAAAATTTCAAAATGCTTTCCTGGTTATGCAACATAAACAAAAAATACACGCTCACAGACTCACACAGGCTCAGAGAAACGATGTTGACAAAAGGATTGTTTTTTATTTGCCTGGAATATTTGCCGATTTTATTTACAATAAAATTGCATAGGTGCAAAGTCCAACCTTCTGTGTATCAAATTTTATTTGCAGTAATTCTTAGCGCGATTTAAATTCGTCAAATTGATAGAGAAAACAATACCAGCCGCTCAGCACACCGCAGCACCGTGACTATTATGGCTCGTTCTGATGTTTGTAAAAGTTCAAATGGGATATTAGATATTAAATTTAAATAACTGTGTTACGACTTTCCTTATATGGATGTCCCGACTGCGGCTGCAGCGTTTCTACGGCCGAGCGCTGTAAAAAATATAATAACAAGGTGTTAATAATTATTTATAAGGCTCGTAAAGTTCGTTTTTCACGATATACCCATTGGGCAACGCCGAAATGTCGTTTCTTGTGCGTAGGCTTTCGTCAATCCTGCACACGCCTGGGTAGAAACCTGGCAATTGAATTTTTAGATAAGGCCTTTGGAAACCGCTGGACGAGACAATTTAATTCTGCTTAATTTACATCCATAATCGTCAAAACTAATAAACAGTAAATTAGGCGCCCGAGCTGTCTGGAGTTGATCTTGCTCGCCGCGGCGCTTTGAGAGAATCGCCTGGCGATGAAATGCAAATTTGCACACTCGTAGAAAAATACGCCATTATCAGGGAACGCGAACGTCTCTGCCCATCGGCAATCGAAAAATGTGTTGCTAAGCAAGGGGTAAGCACTGCTTTTCGATAACATCACAGCGACATGTGTGGAAATCAAACAAATTTTTCCACGCGTCCCGTGTATAATTAGTGGGTTTAGACACCCACCTGTTACAATTATATCGTAGGCATTGTGTTAGGATCGAGTTTAATTAAAAAAAAACACACTTATTTCCATAACGGGTTTCATACAAACGTATCGTTTGTTATACACTCATACACGCGTTTTAATTTACTTTTCTTGATTAGAAAAACGATACATTAGACCGTATCTGCACAGAAATTTGCTGTGGACATTTTTGCGTATCTGGTTTCGTTTTATCGGTGGTTTTACTATTGATCGTCGAATTACTTTGTGCAACTACAATACGATATACTTAGATTCTCACTTTGGCTATGACTGCAACCGCTACCGAAATGTGACTATTTCAGGGCTGTGGTCAAAGTACGAGCAGGATTTTTTGGCAGCTGGATGACAGGGCCGGGGCCGCACGTCAGTTATATATAAAACCAAATAATCTTCGTGCTTTTCCCTTTTTCATCAGACACCAAGATCAAGGTCTTATTAGCGTACGGCAGCAAGGCAAGTAAGCAAACAATATTTACGCCAACTGATATCGTAGATGGCCTGCTTGCCAAACAATAATGTATAGACGTTGCATAGATCTCTGTATTGTTAAACTAGAAGTCTTGCCATTGTGACGTCAGGCTGCGGGAAAAGAACGTGATTGATCACCACTTTATCTTGTTGTGTATGTATGGCTCTGGATGTAGGCAGCAATGTGAATACTAAGGGATGGAGGGTTCTCTTTTTATCTTACTCTTAGATGCATTAAAATTTCGAGCCTATTATTACCCTACCAGAAGTAGTTTGCCAGGAATTCGCAGGTGTTAAGACCTAATGAGTTACGTTTCAGCTTGATTGGAGCGTCCAAAGAAGAGTAAGATAAAATGAATTTTTCCAATAATTGATAATTGCAGAGAGACGTTACAATTTAGTTGTCTTTGTTTATTGATGACAAAATAGGAGTTCTAATATATTGACTACGAGTCCTGAACTTATCAGAGGTTTCTCTTCCTGCAAATTTAAAGTTTCTTGAGTAGGCAACTAACTGATCAACAGAAGCAGTTGTGATTATACTTTTTACAGCATCCTATTCGTTTAATTTAGTTCTACTAGATACAGGCATAAGTGATTTATCCCTAAGTTTGTGTATTGGTGTTCTGAATATTAAGTTCTCTTGTATTTGCGTTAGAAATGACACCTAAAGACGCCGCCACTTGTTATGAAATTCTTTGAGTCATAGGGCTCCACTGAGGATTGATAGAATGATATCAACATTCAAGCACAGCTCTTGATAGTTATACCCAATGGTTTCGATCTCGGAAATAGAATTTTTGTTAAAGTTTCTAATAACGGAATTCAAGGAACTTTTTTGTATTTGTCGGTTAATTTTTGCAAGTTTTGATAACTTGGATCAAAAGATACAGGAAATAGAATGTGATACTCAGAAATAAACCCGGAGTGTTCACTTTTAATCTCTTTGCTTAGAAAATATAACTTAAGCTGGGACAGCTCACTCACAAATATTCAGTGCTGGAGCTTTCTTAGTGAACATACAATTCTTTCTGTGGCCCAATAAATGTTATTGCAGTAAGTCCCACTTGTTGGTTTGCTTTCACTCAGGATATGCTATCCTTGAGGCAAAAGACGTTGATCCACATAACAATTCTCGTACAAAAGGATCCTTTCGAGGATATGCTTCCCATGGAGTACTCCAGTTGATGGTATTTGTTAGGACTCCTACAGCCTGCTCCAGTTTCGTTTTTGCTCAATTCGAGTAGCAATAAGATACAGAAAAGAGGATGTGATGCTTAAAAATAAAATCAGTGTTTAAGAGTATAACTTAAACCAGAAGGGGTTCATTGACAAATTTATTCGATGCTGGAACTTTCTTAGTGGGCATACGATCTTTTCTGTAGTTCAATAGATGCTCCTTGCAGTGAATCCCAGTTGTTGGTTTGCTTTCACTCAGGATATGCTATCCTTGAGGCAAAACACGACAAACCACTCACAAGTTCTTTTACAAAAGAATCTCCTAGTGGATACGCTGCTTATTGAATTCTCCAGTCGATGGTATTTATTAGGAATCCTATCAACTACCCCAGCTACGTTTTTGTTTGACTCAAGCATCAATAAGATATAGGAAATACCATGCGATTCTCAAAAATAAAAACGGAGTGATCACCTTAAATAATCTTGTTCAGAAAGTATAGCTTAAGCCTGGATGGTTCACTCACGAATATTCGATGCTGGAACTGTTTTAGTGGACATACGATCCTTTCAGTGGCCCAATAGATATTCCTTGTAGTGAATAACGGATGTTAGTTTGCTTTTACTCTGAATGTGCTATCCTTGAAGCAAAATTCTATGATCCACTCATAAGTTCTCGTACATAAAGATCTGCTAGTGAGTGTGCAGCTCGTGATGTCCCCCAGTAGATGGTGTTTGTAAGGAAATCTACAGACTGTCCCAGCTACTTTTCTGCTTGACTCGAGTGTCAATAAGATACAGGAAAAATACATATGATGCTCAAAAATAAAATTAGAGTAATCACCTTTACTGTCATTGTTCAGAGAGTATAACTTAGGCCAGGATGGTTCCCTCACAAATGTTCGATCCTTGACTTTTTTAGTGGACATATGATCCTTTCAGTGGTCCAATAGATATTCCTAGTAATGAGTCCCAGCTGTTGATTTGCATTCATTCAGGATATGCTAATCTTGAGGCAAAAGACCCTCACACGTTCTTTTATAAAAGCACCTGCTGATGGATATGCTGCCAGTGGATCCCTCCAGTCGATGGTATATGTAAGGAATCCTACCGAGTGCCCCAGTTACGATACTTCTTGATTCGAGCGTCAATAAGATATAAAAAAGCACTTATGATGTTAAAAAATAAAATCGAAGTGACCTTTAATGTCCTTGTTCAAACAATATAACTTTAGCCAGGATGATTCACTCACTAATATTCTCATACTAGAACTTTTCCATTGGACAGACGATCCTTTAAGTGGTCTAATAGATATTCCTAGCAATAAGTCCCGGCTATTGATTTGCTTTCGTGCAGGTTATGCTAATCTCGAGGCAAAAGACGATGATACACTCACAAGCTCTCGTACAAAAAGATCTTCTGATGGATATGCTGTCCGTGTAGTCCTCTAGTAGGAGATATATGTCGGGAATCCTACCGACTACTCCAGTTACATTCCTGCTTGACTCAAGTGTTAATAAGATACAGAGAAGCACATGTGATGCTCAAAAATAAAATCGGAGTGATCATTTTTAATGTTCTTGTTCAGAAAGTATAACTTTAGCCAGGATGGTTCACACTAACATTCTCACACTGGAACTTTTTCATTGGACAGACGATCTTTTAAATGGTCCAATAGATATTCCTAGCAATAAGTCCCGGCTATTCGTTTGCTTTCGTGCAGGATATGCTAACCTTGAGGCAAAAGACGATGATACACTCACAAGTTCTCGTACAAAAAGATCTTCTGATGAATATGCTGTCCGTGTAGTCCTCTAGTAGGTGGTATATGTCGGGAATCCTACCGACTACTCCAGTTACGTTCCTGCTTGACTAGAGTGTTAATAAGATACAGAGAAGCACATGTGATGCTCAAAAATAAAATCGGAGTGATCACTTTTAATATCCTTGTTCAGAAAGTATAACTTTAGCCAGGATGGTTCACTCACTAATATTCTCATACTGGAACTTTTTCATTGGACAGGCGATCCTTTAAGTTGTCTAATAGATATTCCTAGCAATAAGTCCCGGCTATTGGTTTGCTTTCGTGCAGAATATGCTAACCTTGAGGCAAAAGACGATGATACACTCACAAGTTCTCGTAGAAAAAGTTCTTCTGATGGATATGCTGTCCGTGTAGTCCTCTAGTAGGTGGTATATGTCGGGAACCCTACCGACTACTCCAGTTACGTTCCTGCTTGACTCGAGTGTTAATGAGATACAGAGTAGCACATGTGATGCATAAAAATAAAATCGGAGTGATCACTTTTAATGTCCTTGTGCAAAAAGTATAGCTTAAGCCGGGTTGGTTCACTCACAAATATTCATTGCTGGAACTTCCTTAGCGAACATACAATCCTTTCAGTAATCCTATAGATGTTTTTTGCAATAATTCCCGGCTGCAAATTTGCTTTCACTCAGAATGGAGGCGAAATACGGTGATCTACTCACAAGTTCTCATGCAAAAGGATCTCCTAATGGATATACTGTCTGTGGAATCGTCCAGTAGATGGTATTTATAAGGAATCCTACAGACTACCTCAATTACGTTCCTGCTAGACTTGAGAGTCAATAAAATACAGGATATAGCATGCAATGCTCTAAAGGAAAATCAGAGTGCTCACTTTAAATGTACTTGTGCAGAAAGTATAACTTAAGTCGGGATGGTTTGCTCACAAATATTCAATACTGAAACTTTCTTAGTGGACATATGATCCTTTCAGTGGCCCAACAAGTGTTTTGGTTTGTTTCACCCAGAATATGTAATCGTTGAGGAAAAAGGCGATGATCTGCATACAACTTCTCTTAGAAAAGGATCTCCTGATGGATGCGCTGCCTATAGAGCCCTACAGTATATATTATTTGTAAGGGATCCTACCGACTGAATCAGCTACGTTCCTGCTTGACCTAAGTGTCAATAATATACAGGATATAACGTGTAATGCTATAAAATAAAATCAGGATGTTCACCTTTACTCCACTTATTCAGAAAGTATAAATTCAGCGGGGATTTGCTTTCACGAATATTTGATTCTTGAATTTTTTAGTACACTTATGATCCTTTCAGTGGTCCAATAGATATTTCTAGCAATGATTTGCATTCATGCAGGATATGCTAACCTTGAGGCAAAAGACAGTGATACACTCACAAGTTATTTTACAAAAAGGGTCTCCTAATGAATATGCTGCCCGTGGATTCCTCTAGTTGATGGTACACGCAAGGGATCCTACTGACTGCACTAGTTACGTTCATACTTAATTTAAGCGTCAATTTGATACAGAAAATCACTTATAATGTTAAAAATAACATCAGAGTGATCACCTTTAAAGTCCTTTTTCAGAAAGTATAACTTAAGCTTGAATGATTTACTCAGTAATGTTCGATACTGGAACTTTCTCATTGGACAGACGATCCTTTAAATGGTCCAATAGATGTTCTTTACACTAAGTCCTTGTTGATGGTTTGCTTTCACCTAAGATAGGCTATCCTTGAGGCAAATGTCGATTATCCTCTCACATGTTCTCGAACAAAAAGATCCTTGATGGATATGCCGCCCAAAGAATCCTCCAATAAATGGTATTAGTAAGCGATCCTACAGATTGTCCCAGTTACGTTCCTGCTTGACTTTATTGTCAATAAGATACAGGAAATAACATACGATGCTCAAAAATAAAATCAAAGTTATCACCTTTAATGTCCTTGTAGAGAAATTATAACTTAAGCCGGGATGGTTCACTCACAAATGTTCGATTCTGGAACGGTTTTAGTGGACATACGATCCTTTCAGATCCAACAGATGGTCCTTGCAGCGAGTCCCGGCTGTTGGTTTGCATTCACGCAGAATACACTAACCTTGAGACAAAAGATGATAATACACTCACAAGTTTTCGTAAAAAAGGATCTCCTGATGGATATGCTCTTCGTGGATTTCTTCAGTAGATGGTATTTGTAAGGAATCCTACAGAGCCCACCAGTTGCGTTTCTGCTTGACTCGAGTGTCAATCAGATACAGGAAATAACATGCGATGCTCAAAAATAAAATCGGAGTACTCTGATTAATGTAATGTCCTTGTTCAAAAAGTATAAGTTAAGCGGAAATGGTTCACTCACAAATATTCGACGCTGGAACTGTCAGTTGACAAGCGATCCTTTCTGTAGTTCAACAGATTTACCTCGCAGTGAGTCCCGGTTATTGGTTATTTTCAACCAGAATATGCAATTCTTGAGGCAAAAGAAGATTTTACAAGTTTTCCTGCAAGTGGACCTCCTGGTGCTGTGAGAGCTGTGAGAATGTGTTTCATCGCCAATAAAGGCAACTGAACTGTAAAGATCTTCTACAATTGTTTATTATTGCAGCAATTCATTTCCTCACTATTCCCAATACCATCCTTTTGACACTCGAGTCAACCAGGAACGAAACTTATGACCAAAGTATTTCATAAATGCAACAATGCATTCAGAGAATGTTTAATAGTTTTCGAACGCTTTAATCTTAATCTACAATTAAAATTATTTCAAATGAAATTTCCTGAAGTCACTAATCCTACGAATAATTATATCTATAATATCAACTTGATGCGGTGAATAGCTGCAAAAATATTCACTTTGAAATCAAATTATATAATTGAAATGTAGTAGTTTTATACAGGCGGAAGAATGGAAATTACGACAATACAGATTCTTCGACTGCAGATTTTTATGATCTGGCTACATTTACATATGAAATGCGTTGGCTACAGGATCTGAATTAGATAAGACTGGTTCGAGACACTTGTGCTGAAGGAAAAAATTCAAAATTAAAAACTAACTTTACATCAAGAAAATTTAGCATAGAAATTAGAAGTTTTACAAGAAATTATGTCTATGCCATTCCGCTATCAATGTAATCTTCAAAACACAAGAAATGACCGTCCAAGTAACACAAATTTCACGCATTTCATCTGAAATGCCGCGCAATATTTTCAATTGAATGCTAGCAAATTTTCAAGAAATATCCGCTTCAGGACCAAACGTCCGACTATTTAAAATTTCATTTTGCTAAACCACCCACCATCCATCCCGCCCTCTCCAAACAGAAGCTTCCGTCCAGCAGAAGCAGCGCCGCCGGCCTCGTTAAAAGTTATCTCTCCAAATATCCAAAGCGTCCCTCTATAGGTTAGCCACTGTCCGATAATAAACGAGTTAAATTTAGGGGGTGGTTTATCTCGATTAACTCTTAATGTTGACTCAATTAAACCTATACAGCATTCATGAATTTCGCATTACAACTTTATTATATCAATAAAATTAAGTGATGGCCACTGAAAATTAAGCCATCGTCTACAAAACAATGCTTCCAGTCTGACTGGATCATTAATAATAATGTACCATAAAGATACCATGAAATTAACCATTTCAGTTCTAATTAAATGCAGGAGTGTCGGTTTGTCTATTTTAGGGTCAATTTACAAAACATTAAGCTGTTACGCATTTTGCTTCTGCGATACTTCTTACCAGCCAATTTTAAAATCTAAGCGTGTTGAAATGAAGAGCACATATTAAAGAACTGCTTGAATTTCAACAATAATGTAGAAAACGATCACATTATCCCTGGCAAGAAAGTTGGACGCCGTTACGTATTTAAAGAAAATAGAGGTATCTTATCAAACAAATCCAGTGTGGAAAATGCGTGAAATGCTTATTTGAACGGTACTAAAGTATGAGTAACGCGGCTACATAGTTACAAAATCACGAGTGAAAATATTCTAGATTCGAGGGGAGGAGAAATAGAGCGCAGTATGTTTTTAAAAATGCAAAGCGGAATACGCAAATTATTGTTCAGAATTTGCATTTCAACCGGCTTATGATTCATTGTTGGATTGTTAGATCCTCTGCATGAATTTTAATTGTGCGTACAGGTAAGTTGAGGCGGCAGAGCGACACTTTCTGCTGCGTTGCATCGCTAGTTACACAATGCAAAACGGGGTCTCTATTTCCAATCGATTTTTTCAATTTTCAACCGACGAATTCATTTCGATTGTGCGATCATTCAATGTCTTGGTCTCGATTTTACGCGCCGCGATTTTCGAAAAAATCGCCCCCTATTCAAAAATCGCCTTCATTATGCCGCAAGACAATAGAATGACTCACCTATAATGTACACAATGCCTTAATTAAAATATTAATATGTAATTGTACTTAATGTGTTTTTACTGTGCCAGGTTTGGACATCCCGGCACTTGATGTTGTTTTAGGAAATTTCCTACAATTTCAATTTTTTCCTCCGAAAGCAATTTTTGAGGCAATTGTCGTAAACAACTGCTGGTTATTGTTTTCGGTTCAGCTGGAAAATTACCTTATTCCACTGAATGGTGATGCGCTAAATAAAGGCGCAAATAATGACTGTATTGTTGACAGTTTTAAACGCCATTCATTTGATAGTAAATAGTTTGTTGTGTTATGCAAGGTGTCAAATTTAGTAGGAATTTCTGATTGAGCTGGTGCTGCCCGGCCGAAGCTGAAGAGTCCCGAGTTCTAGAAAGGCATCTGATTCATTAGTAATTTAATTTAAGTCCAAGTCCAAATTATGCGGTGTTAATTCCGAGTACCAACACTCACCGAAGGTGTTAGAATTTTTTTGGGTGATGACTTCTAGAGGATCGGGGAGGCAAAATATTTGTGTGTACACGAAGTTTTAACTTCCACGCGTTAATTGCCCGTATGGAAATTGTAAAACTTCCAGTGAGTAGCGTGAAAAACAAACAATCATGCTGCGTATACCCCGGCTTATTAAAATTATAATTACCCAATTTCGTTGGGCTCACATTCATAAAGCAAGCCCAGAAGCGCAGTTTTGATTTGCTTACCAGAAGTATTGCTTCACTTACTAAAATAGACATATTTACTTAATGTTCACCAGCGCGTAATGAAGAGTCAGTTCTGAACTTCCATCCATCCGCCACACTTTGAAAACCAATAAACTTCATATGCTCAAGAATTAGACTGGCTCGTCAATAGAAAATAATTGAATTTGTAAGTTGTTCTTGAAAGTGCCTTCCGGGTGTTTATGGCAACTCATACATAAAGCTTTTACAACGAAAAGTACACTAGCTGCCGCTGAACCGGCAAAAGTGTTTTGATAGAAGGGGTGAATACTTAAATTGCAAGAAGGTTTCGCCCAGAAACCGGCAAGTTTACCCCCAACATTTATAAAATTTAATAAAACAGGGAATGAACTTAAAGTGAATCAATAGATATTTAAATGAGGTACTCCGTTTAAAAAAGTTGGCGCTCGCTGGGCGAAACAAAAAAGAACTGTCGTCAAACAAAGGGAAGTTTCCACGGCCTACTCTCTTTCTCTCTATTGATTCCAATAAAGTTCGCGCAAAGCGGAGCAAAGAGCAATTTTTCCATGCTTAAGTAATCTTATGATAGATGTTCTACCCGGGTCGGGAAACTCTTTGTTCAATTCACACCCTCGCAAAATAAGCAGTGTTGCTATGCGGGCGAACGGTCACGCAAAACGCTGACGTTTGTAATAATTTGTCATTTATATCTCGCTGAGAATGTGTTGTGGATCCACGAGGGTTAATGATGATGATGATAGGGGAGACACAGTGTTGTGATCGTACGAGATAGATAGCGAAAGGGAATTACACCGAACGGCCTGATATAGCCCACCCCGGGCCCCTAATATATTGTACTTCCTTTGTTCCTAGTTATTTGTGGATGATAACACAGGTCAAAAGTGATGTATATTTTACTGTTTAGCTTAAAGCTTGAACTAAATTACCGCCGAGCTCTTACTGTGGAAATTTGTCGAAGCGCGGAAGGGAAATGCAGGGCGAAAAGTGAAAGTAGCGGGAGAATTGACGACTTTCTTTATCAGTGGAGATTTTATTTTTCTCGCTTCGACTTTCCACTTTTCTCTTTTAAAGGAGAGCTATGTAGGTTTGTTGGTGTGACCAGAAAGTGCCCTCTTGTGCAAATTTCACAATGTCATGTGAACTTCACAACATATTACCTAGTGTTGAAGTTAACATATCGATTTAAATAAAAAAGCGAGCAAACATGCGCCGCTCTATTGCCTCTGTGGTTGATATTTATCGTGCTGTAAGGCTTTTTGAAGAGTAGACTACGCTCTCATTTGTATCTTTTTGTTGGCAATAAAATAATCGTTTGTTTTGTATTATTGGATTGGCAACTAAGTAATTGTGGATTTCACTCATAGATGGTTTCAGTTGAATTTTTAGGTTTTGCAGACGTAGTACAAATGTAAAACACATTTTGTTATTTGGTGGTTGGCAATTTAGCTGTCAATCAGTAAAAAAGTTATATTTCGCCTTTTTTATTTTCGCAAAAGGAAAAACGCATCGCAAGCTCATAAAAAGTTATGTGCTGTTTATGGTGACGAAGCTTTAAAAGCACGGCAGTGCCAATATTAGTTTGCCCAATTTCGTTCTGGTAATTTTTCACTCAAAGATGAAAAACGCTCTGGTCGTCCAGCTGAAGTTGATGACGTCTTAAAAAAAGCAATAATCAATTCGGATCGTCACAGTACAACACGTGGGATTGCAGAGAAGCTTCATGTATCACATACATGCATTGAAAATCACTTAAAACAACTTGGCTATGTTCAAAACCTCGATACATTGGTTCCTCACGAACTGAAAGAAACGCATTAACAGCTGCGATTTGCTAAAGAAACGTAATGAAAATGATCCATTTTTAAAATGACTGATAACTGGCGATGAAAAATGGGTTGTTTACAACAGTATCAAGAAGAAAAAATCGTGGAGCAGGCCAGGTGAACCAACTCAAACAACATCAAAAGCTGATATTCATCAAAAGAAGGTTTTGTTATCCGTTTGGTGGGATTACAAAGGAATTGTCTATTTTGAACTCTTACCACCCAACCTAACGATCAATTCTGATGTCTACATTGAACAACTAACGAAATTAAGCAATGCAGTTGAAGAAAAGTGGTCCGTATTGACAAATCGAAGTGTTGTATTCCATCATGACAATGCAAGGCCACACAAATCTTTGGACACTCGGCAAAAATTATTGGAGCTTGGTTGGGATGTTTTGCCACATCCACCATATAGTCCTGACCTTGCTCCATCTGATTACTTTTTGTTTCGATCTTTACAAAACTCCTTGAATGGTAAAAAACTCAATAATGATGATGGTGTCAAATCGTACCTGATTCAGTCTTTTGCTAATAAAAACCAGAAGTTTTATGAACGTGGGATTAAGATGCTGTCTGATAGATGACAAAAGGTCATTGATCAAAATGGGCAATACATTACAGAATAAAGTTATTTAGTTCCATGAAAAAATTGTCTTTGATTTTCCAAAAAAAAATCGCAATTACTTAGTTGCCAACCCAATACATGGCTTATAAATTCTTTCTTTGAGCACTACATTACTTGGGATCAGAAATGGATTGTCTGCAGCAAAGTTAATCACAATAGATTAAGATGTGAACGAAATGACATGACTTAAAAAATGTTGTAGGCTGATATTCATCAAATACAAGTGCTCTAGTCTGTATGATATCATTTCATGAGATCATTTCCTTTAACTTCAACCAGGCTACACGATCACCTACTGTGATCATTTGGACAACGTTTTGCAAACCGCAAGGTCAGAATTGTTCAAAACAATGTGAGGCTATCGATATCATACACTTATATCACTACTGCTAACCCAGGTGCGCAAGTGTAAAATGTCGCTTTTTTCATAAAAAAAGCGCAATTATTTAAGAGCAATGGTAAAACATTGGCGCTCGCTTTTTACACATTTTATCCATCTCTCCGGCAATTTATAGATAGCATTCCAAAAGAAAGCTACAACTTTCATTGAGTTCCATTCATCGAGCCAGTTTTTAACATCCACGAAAGTCTTGAAGTGTTGCGCCAGCCAGTGCGTGTCCCATCGATGAGAAGAGGTGATAATCAGAAGGCGCCAAGTCTGGTGAATACGGCGGGTGGGGTAGGTAACAGCACTTTGGCTGAATGTGCAGGAGCGTTGTCATGCTGCAGAATGACTTTGCCGTATCTTCGATCCCATTCTGGGCGTTTTTTCGATCAATGCGTGGTTTAAATTGATCATTTGTTGTCGGTAGCGGACGGCATTAAGTGTTTCACCGGGTTTGAGAAGCTCGTAGTACACTACTCCCTTCTGATCCCACCACACACACAGCATTGTCTTCGTCTCAAAACCATCCGATTTTGTACTCGATATTGATTTATTGTCCGGGCTTTACCCACGATTTCTTACGTTTGGGATTCTCAAAATATATCCATTTTCCATCGCGAGTTACATCCCGATGCAAAAAAAAACTTTCTTTTGTGGTGTAAATGCAGCATTTCGCACAGAGTTTATTTTTCTTTCTTTCTGTCGTTCGTTCAGTTTCTTTGAAACCCATTTTCCAACCTTTTGAATCTTCTCCATGGATCTCAGGCGATCAAAAATGGCTTGCCGAGTGAATATCAACTGCTCCGCCATCATTTGTTGTATTTATGTATCGTCTTCATCCAATAATACATGAAATTCGTCGTCTTCAAACTTTTTTGGTCGATTTTCAGGTTCTTTGCCAATAACATTGAAATCGCCACTAATGAAACGTTGAAACCAGCTTTCTCAGGCCTTGCTAGTTGGAACAAGATCGTCGAAAGTCTTTGGAAGAATTCGATGACTTTCCGATGCTTTTTTCTTTTGTTTGCACAAGTAAATCATTATATGCCGCAAATGCTCTTTACTTGGCTCGACAAGAGCTCGAGATGTTTAACACGAAAAAGAAGTATGCTACTAACTCGTAAACAACTAAACGAATATGATGCTTTTAATGGCAAGTCTTACCAAAAAAATAGTGCTTTGGGTCCCAAAGGTTACTTCGATAGATTTGATGCGTCAACTCTTGACATCAAAACGACCTTTTAAACTTGCGCAGGTGGTATTGTCCAGATCTGGCTCCTTTAGTTTATTTTTGTTGCAGCTTCTTAACAATTTAAGAAACGATAAAATCTTTATTTATTTTAAATGAGAAGACCAGAGATCACTCAGTTTTTGCAAATAAAGTACAAACCATTTTTTATCGCAGATTCTTGGTAGTAATGAACCAGAATAGACATTATAAAATTCAATAGATTTTTATTGAGCACAAGAAATGTTTCTTTTATTGTCTTAAAAATATAGACATAACGGTCCCGATAACCCCATAGTACAAGGTATCAACTTTAGACCCAAGGTTTCCATATCTGCAAGATTGGATATTACTGTTGTTAGACAAAAATGAAAATAAAAGTTCAATTTGTAAGCTTGCCCTCATTTTATAATGTGTTTTGTAGCAATTTAACAAGCATTAGTTACCTCATTCTGCAGCCGTGTCAACACATTTAATTCTGTAATACAACACATGGTAATAGTTTAAATTTTAAATTGACGCACTTATTAAAAATGTCAAGCTAGACTTGAAAATCAGTGTGACTGATTTAGTTTTGATTTACTTTATCAAGACTTTGACTGTTAACTTTGGAACCTCTACACTCTTAACACACTGATTATTTTTGTGTTCAACTTCTTTCCACTCTAGTTTATGTGTGTTAAGCATATAATATCGATTGTTATTCTTACTCTTTTGTCATTAGGTAGGAATAAAAGTTTTTCATCTTTAAGAGGGTAAATTTCAAAGCATTAGAACCTTCTTAAAACTTAATACCAGTTTAATTGGAATGCACCCTTTGAATAAGCACATTTTTGCCAACGAGAAGCGAGACGATTAACTTAATCAGTGAAAAAATTTAGTGCTGGGGAAGTCGACGAAGGTCTTATTCGCTTGGTCCTAATTGGCGAAGGTTCTGCCGGCAAGAACACTGTCTAAACGTTGGATAAGCTAGTTGTCGATTGGTGATAGGTCTGGGGAGTATGGCGGGTGAGACAGAACTTCGATATATTAATCCTGTTTTGCACACAGCGTCAGCTTTTTATTTTTTACACAAGGTGTTTCATTAGCAAGTCAGCGGTAGATTCGATATAATTGGATTACCATCATAACTGACAAATACAGAAGTCTGAGGAAATTTCCACTACTGCAGGCTTGTTACGACAACCTACTCAGTTGATGAGGCATAACATTTCAGCTAATCGCATTTACTTTGTGTAAAGATCTCTACATCGTGCCTGTATTGATTTAGAATTTATAGGTTACCGTTCAATTAGTTGCGATTTAATATTTTAATTCCATATTATCTCCATTTTTCGTTTCGCTGGGTATGTATAATGTGTTTGAAATAACAAACGAGAACTTTCTACCTCCACCTTCAGTAAATACAGCGGATTCCCAAATACCCTGTTCGCATTACACACATCACTGATCCCAAAACCACACCTTGAAGCTGTAGCCACACCGAAAAAAGTTTCGGTTTGCGGTTTCATTACAACGCTTTCTTGTGTGCAAGTGTTAATTTTATTAAGCGATTTCTTTCAACGTCAAACTGAGGACATTAAAAATTACAATTCGCTGGTTTGTTGAAAGTCGTTGCAGCTCAAAGAAGGGCCGTGAAAGGGAAAGCCAAATATAAACTAAGTAGGCGTTATTTATTTTCGATTTAGTCGCTAAACCCTCAAACTCAAATCTCACCCTGCCTTCTGTTGCGACTTCATTATTTACTACTTGATAAATTAAGAGAGCGCGCGCTCCACCCCTCGGCCCCAATCTTTTAAAAATAATCACGGAAAGGAAGTCTGTAGTTTGCCACTAATGGAAAGGAAAGAAGGAAGCCTCACGACATTCGGGGGTTGTAATGCATTTTGAAGTGATTACTATAATTTGTAACGTAAAGGAGATGTGATTTTTCTTCCACTTCGAAAGTTTTATTCCAAAATTTAAGACGTTACCATTAATAAAGTCTGGGATCAGGAATTTTAGCAACATTATTCATGGTCTTCGAATGCATAACGCTTCACCAATCTTTTTCTTGGGCAATAAATTTTATGATCTACTGGATAATTGGTCAAAAAGTCTGACTTTGCATGATGCAATCCACGCAATAGTAGTAAGCAGATCTCATAAAAATCCTAAATGAACCGAAACAAAACTCAATTTCTTTGTGAATTGTTCCACAGCTTGTTTTGCTTTACGGTTCTTATCTTCCTCTACTTCTAAATATATCACAATCGTGTTGTTTCAAGTATATTACTTTATTTGTAACAACATTTTTTTATTTATGTAGCAGTATACATCAATTGAACCGCTTGGACATTGTTTCTGCAGCTCCATTATTTTTAGCACCTGAACAGTAAGTGTCCGGCGTGCAAACATTTAAAGCAAACCGAAGCATTTAAACAATGCGTAAAAAATAATTTTAATCAAGAAATACCTCGAGCCTTGGCACATCTAAAAATAACAGTTTATTTGTCAAACGCAAGCAATCACCGGCGCGGCAAAGGCAGGCTCAGTTTTATCTAATAAGGAAATTTCTATCGTTTCCTTTTTTGCGGTCGGTTTGTTTATATGTCTTTAATGAATTTCATTTGCGAGCCACTTTAATAGCGCCGTTCGCACCGTCGCCCAGCAAGTTCTGCAACATTCGCAAGCTGCTTCGGAATCCAGGGGCTGATTCTGTAACTTGTTACGCTATCCCTTGCGAAAGAACCTTTTTGTGGCTGTGGCCAGTGGAGGAAGAGGCAAACGCGCAAAATGTAATATACGGGAAGTTCCTTTTGAACATCTTTCATATCTTTGACATGTGTCCAATTTTCTTTTATTTCTCCTTTGCTCGCTTGAATTCCTCCGAAAGTTTAGTCCCTAAACATGAATAAAATACGGGAAATATGTTTTCCGGAGCAGGAGAGAGAGAGTCAATATTTGAGGAGCATTTCAATTGAGTGGTGGAAAGTAATATATCAAGTTTTTTGTTTGGACCGGCGGAGAAGCTACTTGCTTAAATATTAAATAAAAATTCTAATTTTACACCCTGCTTTGCGCTTCATCCGCTCTTGCGGCCCGGGCTTAGCTGCCTGCGATTTTTGATTAAGCAAGGTTTCCTAGTTTTCCAAGCGGTTCGGGGCAATCTTGAAAACGACTGCCTCGACTATTTTTTTAACCCTGCGTATCATAGAGCCTCTATGCATAATATATTATGGAGTTGTCAATACAGATGATCCAGATCCTGATCCTTATGCGCGTGAAACTAGGCACAAAAAGCGAGATAACTCCTAATCCCCAATCTGTGCGAAGATAGAGACGCGGAGGGTGAATATATAATTTAATCAGGAAGCTTTGCATTTTCAATTTTTTGATCCCGCCTGATTCTTTCTCATATTCCTTAATGACGCTCTCCGGGACGCCGCGTTGCGTCGTGCCGCTCGGCCATTGCGTCGCTACATCGCCTTTACCGACAGAGGAGCGTTGCTGCTTTTGTTTCTTTGTTGACACGGTACGTGCCAAATTGCGCCACGGCAGCGATAGCCTCGATTTTATACACTTTTTGCAAGGGAGGATTTTTTTTGATTGACGTTGAGTGCTTAGGTTTACAGGGTCGGAAATTAAGATGTACATAATTTGCATTAAGAGGTTTAATGAGGTAATTTTGTGGAGGAAGGAGGTGCTTAAGTGTGTTAAATCGATGATGGGGGCGCTAACGTATTCAAATTGTTGGATCTAGTCAGCTATTGTTTACGTTTTTTTGTACAAACTAAGAGTTAATAAAATCACGGACTGAAATATCCTCGCTTATCGTTGAGTTCATGATTAGTGATTAATTCGGTGGTTAGTGTTTGCACTTCCGAGAAAAAATCTTAGTACCAGAATTCGATTACTATCCAGATTTTTCCGGTTCTTAGTCACGTTAAAATACTTCAGCCCCTCGGCTTCCAATTAGTATTGGGCTTTGCGACAACTGCACCCTTTTCGAGCTGTACGCAATTTCCTTATTTCTAGTATAGTTTACTCGCTACTTGTCTACTTCACTTATTCTATCAATTCATTTCCCTAGCATTCCCTTTCAACTGTGGCTATTATTTTTGTTATTTTGGTTGCAGTGTAGAGCTATTTCGTTTTATTCTATCTGAGTGTATTGAGACAACACGCTTTAAGTTATGATAAATAGCCCTTAAAAGCGCCAGCAAAGCAGCCTATTTTCTTCGAGAATGTCAAATTTTGACTAGAACGAAAGAGAGTTGGTCGGTCGTTACACCGCCAACCTACAGACATATCAGCGATTACCTCGATCAGATAAGCCCTCTACAGGGCATTTTGTATTGCGTTTTGGCAATGAGAGCTCACCGGTGAGCGGAGCCCTTGAGGGATAAAAACTGACAACCAAAAGAAGAAGGCGATTCAGCGCTACGATCGAACACTTTTTCGACTCAATCAAAATCAGCGTGTGTCCAGAAATCAAGATTCATGTAAGTCGTAGCTGTAAGAAAGTAAAAGAACTTTAAACTATTTCTTTTATGGCGAAACTAATTACAAAATCAACCATCTAATCTATTCTTCAGCGGCGGCTTAAATGAAAATTGGATGATTCAAGAAAACGGTAATTTTCCCAGCAAGTGACTTCTTCAGCGGCTAAAACAAGACAAGAAGGCCCGCCCAAATTGCGGTGCAGGGAAGAACATTCAAGCACATTCTATCTCTACAACGGCCAAAGTTAGACCCAAAATATAAGTCATGGTCCCAGATTGGGCTTCTTTTTCCTCACAGATCATCATTTTGAGGCCGAGTTTATTCTGATTAGATACTTCCTAAAAATTTTAATGTTCAAAACGAGAATATCTTAAAAACCTAGCATTGCCAGTGCTTCCAGAAAGCAAACTAAAAATTACCCAAATAAACCATATAACCTAAGAAAAATTTTGTCTGAGTTCTTCAGATATCAGTTTTTGCATTAACTTTATAATATCGCATCCGTCACTAATTTACCCATGAAATAGCCTAAGAAGAACAGAGGATTGATAATGTAATATTTCTCTTCCTTATTTTAAAACGAACACAAAAAGTATTTTCACGTTATTTAAAACACCTGCAAAGTGTTTAAAAACAATGAATTTTCAACACCGGCATTTTTAACAATGAGGGGAACATTAAATGTATTTATGTATCTAATCAATGTTAGCTTAGCATCCTAGATGAACGGATATAGGGAGAATTGCAGATTTCAAAAACCTAAGCAACATTGGTTAAGAACAAAAAAGGGTCAAATAGTGTTGAAAAAGCAGTTTTTGCACTATTTTGATTGCTAATGTTTGTCAAAAACAAGCTCCTTGATAAGCCTATGAACTATTTAAAGCATAAAAATACAAGTTCTAAAAACAAATTACAAAATTTAATTGTGTTAGACGATTAATCAATGTTGATCGAATCTTGCAGATAAATGAGTGAAATCAGTATATACATCTGATACTGCAGTACATATTGTTTATTAAGGTAGATCTTGAAGACAAATGAAACATCACTTTTAATCAATAAAGAAATCTTGACCAAAATCTTGTACGCAATTTCAATACGAAATCAAGACAAGGAACTCTAATTAATTTGTAAGATCTTAGCAAAAATCTTGCTTCTAGTGCTCTGATCAAATCAAAAGTTTGTTAGTACTAATTTTTAATGATTATTAAGGTTTGTACAAAATTACAACTTGATAGCTCTATTGTAACGCTTACTTTACTCGAAAATGTTGGAAGCTATGTAGGTCAATAGATACTTCCAACCGCTCGAAATGTCTCAAAAGTTCGAGCGTTGTCATGTCTACGTACACACATGCAAACAGCATGCCAAAATTGGCCAAAATGTATTTATGGGTCTTCAAAATATGAAGATCCGTCAAAACTTCTGGGTCGACTTGCTGCTTGATTGCGGAATTTAATTAACGATAGCATTTTGACTACGAAAAAGTAAATACTTAGTTGAATGTATTATTTATATACTGAATAGTGATGCTGTCAATATATGAATACCATATAAAGTTCAATGTTTTAAACAAAGTTAAGATTTTTACTACACAAATAGTTCATGAAAGGATCAATGCACTATTGCAAAGCAATCAGCGCTGAAAGAAATGCCCAAAAGTCTTGCCGACTATTTTAGATTCACTTCAACGGTTCGCGGGTTACACTGAATGTGTGGCACTATTATTTCGAAATAGAGACGAATCAGGATCTTTGTAGATATCGATCCAGCTGGATTTGGAATGCAAATACAGATGCTCTAATCTAAAGATATATTAATCCATTTAATAAGTCGAGTTTACGTATACCTTCAGTAAAGAACCAGAAGCAGGGCGAACAAAAGACAAAAACGGCAAAAAATTCGACACTTGTCGTTTCTGTTAAAACGAAATCACTGTATGACTGTCCAGCAGCAACACAAAGGTTGTGGAATGAAACACAAGGAAATAAGTAATATAGAATTTTATTTCTTTTTTTATATATATTTTTTAATATATCTTTTTTTATAAATATTTTGTTTTTATATCTCATACAAAAAAGCTTTCATTTTGAGATTTGTACAATATTATTTAGTACATATTTTATCACACATTATCAAATACAAAAAGAAACCTAGACACTAACATCTACAGATACAAAAACTTAAAATGTACAAAAAAGTCGGTTTTACATTCGCCTTGATTTAGGAAACTCTGATTAAATTTTTCGTATCGATCTCGTTTGCTCCTTGCAGTAAAAACAAGGGAGCGCCACCTAGTCAGAGATTCCGCCGCGTTCGTCAGATCGCAACGATCTTCGGGATTTGAACAAATTTTTGAACTAATACTGTCGGAATTCGAGGGCATTTTCAGTATCGAATCTATTTCGATTAAACAGACTCGGGCGGAAACGCCTACGAAGCTTACTTTAAAAAAATCCAAACGAAAAAAGGGCGCGGTGTTGAAATTTTGAAAATTTGTTAAGACTAATATCACAAAGTAAAGCTAATTCTTAAAATTTAGTACCACAAATTAAAATATTAATAAAGAGAAATTAAAAAAAAAAAACAGAAAAAATATTTATCACTCGAATTTTCCGCCCCGGAATTGAGGGGTGGAAAACCGTCAAATAAAAATGGTCGTTATTCGTTCACAGTTTCCTACGAATTTTGGACTCGCCTGGGGGAACACCTTAACGATTGATAAATCACAACGAAAGTTTAGATGGAGTAGGAATGTTCGATCTATGCGCCGCGGGCGCACCAAAAGGGAGCATCCCGAGTCCCCGTTGTTCCGCGAGGCGAGTCGCAAAAGCCGCAGCGAGTCTATTGCTATAACTACTAAAGTTATGATATATATCCTAAAGTACTATCACGGATTCGCTTTCATATTTTCTTGAAACAATACAAATATAAACTCTAAATCGCTCTAATAATAAGTAAAAATTAAAAAAATGTAAAAATCATAAAAGCCGCCACGCAATTCGTATCACATCTGATGACGACGTTTTTCTTTAACAATAAAATATTTAAAAATAAATAACACAAAAACTTGATGATGTACATGAAAAATTACAAATATATAACAGAACAGAGATGATCTACTCTTGTACACGACATACATGAAATTGATGCGGGATGAACGATCAGTCTTCAGTGGATCAAAGATGGCATCTTTTAGTCGCTGTAAGAGCGGTACAGTTTGTTTTTGACGATCTCGAAGTCGGAACTTAGCATCACAGTGCCTCCACGCGCTATTTTTCTGTAACAAAGAGATTAATTTTGTTAAAATTATTTTGATCTTGGGGCTGCAGGAGGTTGTTGAATAGGGATTATGCATTTTGATTAGAACAAATTTTTTGAACAAAAGCATTGTGGAGACCTCTGGGGGCCGTTTTGATTAGGTGAATTGGATTGACCGTCTAAGAGCTGATTACTTACTTTAAGAATTGAGGCAAGAAGTTCCATGAAGTCGAGCTTTGCTTAAGTGTAAGGTATAATTCGAAAGTAGCTGGCGTTTCAGGGTCGCAGATGAAGGTGCTTAGCAGCCTATTTTCCTCGTTGGTCTCGAACCTAATGTAGAGGACGCAGCCCCTGATGCCGCAAGGCTCCGATTCCGCCAATTCGTAAATTTCTTTGGCTATGTTCCCTAGGAGATTGGCCGGCAGGAGGACCTCGCCGCAGGCCAAGTGGTTACTCTTCGCCGATTTAAGCTCTTGCTCCAAAATTTGGGCCAGAGCTTCAACAGCTGAAAAGTCGAAATCATCCTCAGTGAGGTCATTGGGAGTGAATCCCATTAAAACTGTAAACAAAAATAAACCATAAGAAAATCGGTAGGCAAAGCGGGACTTTCTATTTCAATTTCTTTAGATCGAGCATCAGTCAATTTTTTTTTCGCTCAGCGGCGAACCGCTCCGGTACAAGATAACACTTATAAGGCGATTCTGTTGGGTTGCCACCAACAAAAGGAAAGCTGTTAACTTGTACCATAGATATCGGTGTTTCTACCACGAACCAAGGCAAAGCGGCGAAGTGAAATCTTGTTGCTAAGAGCGCCGAGGAGGAGGTCATAGTAGGCTTAGCAAGTCGAAAGCCGGCCGGCCGAAACAACTGAACGTTCACTAAGTCACTAAACAGCTGATTTCGTCAACGCGCTCAGTTGTTTCGTTAATCGCTCGACCAAAAAAATTGACTCAAATTTGCTCGTTTCCAAAAAATTAAATAATTGAATAAAAAAATAACAAATAATACTTACACGACTCTCTGTTTCTAATTTCGAGATTGGTAACAGGGAGAACTTCCATTTTGACTTCTGCTATCACTATCTAGTATCACAATAATTTTATGACAAAAAAGCCGGTATTGGAGTTGAGAACTCGTGTAATACCTTCGCTTTCTAAGTTTGTATGACAACTGGCCGCGTAATCAGCTGATGTCAACTTATAAAAGCGCCGATCCCCACTCCTCGAGAAGCGCGAACCGACAGCGTTCGCCAACCTTCGACACCGGCCGGCGCTGCATGGCCTACGTGATGCTAAACTCACACACTCGTAATATAATCGCCTTTGTTTGGGTCTCTACTGCTTCTTTCTTTTATTTTAATTTTTTTACCGTACCCGACTTGTGTCAAAACGAAATTGTCATTAAAATCACGGAGCAAAATAAAAAAGAGCAACACAGCGCGACACAACTCTAAATATTCAACCGGCTTCAACTCTAAATCCATCATTAGTATCGCCGGTTTTTCACTTATTTTCTTCCCTGCTAGGTCGTAATAAGTGCTAAAAATTATTGAACCGCTTTTCACACTTCGACGGCTCCTGCTTCCATTATTCGCTGGGTTTGTCGTATAATGCCCGCAAGTTTTTGGATGCTTTTTTCTGTAATTCAGAAGCCGAGCGAATTGAACACCTTTTGAACATCGCGCGGATCGATACCGCGACCAGCAACGGAAGTTCTTTGTTTTACCATCGCAGCCTACTAGATTTACACGACCGGTTTTCTAATTGCCGGCTCCGACTTGCGTTTTCCTGCTGCATTATCCAACTTTTGTAGCGATTAGTTTACTTTTTGCCATTATGAATCCAATTTATCGTATTTTTAGTTTCCCAATGTATTTCGCCGCCGTAGGGTATACATGCCGAAACAAATCGCTGCTAAGATTCGCTTCTTTGGATTTTTAATAATATTCCATCGCATAGCCTTAGTTTCCTATTTTCAATCAAATTACTGCACTTTTATACGTATTCACTATTCCTGTACGCATTTCCTAATCAACATCTACATTCCCTTGTACATTTACGTTCGTTTGTTTACTGTTTATTAATTCTTTGTGTTTTAATACAGCAAATCGTTATGAATTCTGATCTACTTCCTTAGTTTTACTTTTACATAACACGAATTTTTTTAGCTTAGTTAACCATTTCACATTCGCTTCTTCCTTTTGATAACTCAGAGATAAGAAGAATCGAGTCTATTTTTGGAATCCTCGCAACATTATCCATTGACTGACATAATTACATTGATAAGAAAAAAGTCGTTCAATTACTGCCTCGTTGTTTTGCGATCCCGCGATAATTTTACTTTATATGTACTAACTGCTTGCTGGTGTGTAGTTATCGCAGTAAAATTCGTTCCGACTCGTTTTAGAATATGTACCAAAGTATTGGAAGGTCATGTACCATAAGTACCTTCCCTATCAGTCGTATTCGTGTTGAAACTAGAATCTGCGCGTATGAATTCGTATGAATGGGATTTTAAACGAATATTTCCTACTATTCTGCTTAGATTTAGTCGGTTTTTTTCGATCCCGGAAGCGAAGTACTTGACTGCTCGATATTTCCGAAATTCAGATTTCAACAATAGTCTTTAGAATTCCCCATAGTCCCTCTTATTTAAGTGTTACCTAAATGGGAGTTCAGTTGGAGAAGCTAAATGTTTATTGGTTCTCAACATTTTAATTGCATGGATTTAAGGTCTGGGCAGATACAAAACGTATCTAGTTGCAAAATGAAATATTGATCCTCTGAAACGGAAAAAAAAGCAATGCACTTAGTTATTTCCGTTTACTTAACCCCCACGGCAAGCGGGCCTGGCAACAATAATAAATTTTTACAACGAAGTGTCAATTTTCTGCTCGAATTTGCCTAAAAGAACACTTTTAAAATTAATTTCAGAACGCTTCACCTACCGCACCGATCAATAGTCAACCCCGAACAAAGTCTTTGTTTCTATCTGTTCCCCGTAAAGCGCTGGAAACTCTACATATAACAGCTACATATTCTCGCGGCTTTACATTATTAAAGTGCCTTCACTTTACATTCTCATAAATTAGGGATACCTCTAAATAATATCGTTTTTCTTACGACAAAATTACAATAAATAGATACTAATTTTAATCTAAAATATAACCACCATCGTTAATAATTATCTTAGACCACAAAATGAAAACAAAAATGGCTTTAAATTAAAATATTCGTCGACTACATTTTTAATAGCTTTTAAGAGCGAGAATTTTTTTCTTGAAGGAAGTGTTCTACTGATCTGAATAGATGGTAACATAATAGAGCAGCATCCGGAGAGTATGGTGGATGTGGTAAGACATCCCAATCTAATTTTTTTGCCTGTATAATTCTGTCACTATGTGGTCTAGCGTTATCATGTTGCAGAATATCTCGATTTCTATTTTACTATTTTGCACGCTTCTCAGCCAAACTCGTATTTAATTGACCAAGTTGAGATAATAACTCCTTTGGGTGAAGACCTGGTTTAGCAGTAGGCACAGCTGTTTATCCCTGTGATAACGGCTGGTGTCTTATGTGGATTGTTATTTAATATCCACTTTTCCTCTCCAGTAACAATTGGTTGCAGAAATTAGTTTTGAACAAGCCTGGACAAAAGAAACCTGCAGATTGTTACACATTGAAATTTGTTTTGCATTGGAAATTGGTGTGGCACACATCTTCCTTCTCTTTGGACCTTGTTCACTTCTTTTCAACCTCGTTCTTTTGTGAACCACTAAGTTACAAGTTTTGTAGCGAAGTTCTGTATAGTTTGTTAAAGGTCAGTATTTGATGTTATAAATGTCAAAAATTATTTCACAATTAACCAGTAAATGCAGTATGTATCAACACGTATTGTTTAATTATAAGCTATGTTATATTAATTCAAATTAGTGTTAATAGGTGGCTTTGTTCAGTAAAAATTTGAAAAACGATATATGAAAATGATATATATATATATATATATATATATATATATATATATATATATATATAAATAATATTTAAAACTATACAATTGA